>PVJX010007604.1:0-70093 GCA_004027295.1 Dolichotis patagonum
TTCTGCATGTCAAAAGAGGTTTCCAGCAGAGTGAAAAGAAAACCCACAAATTGGGAAAAAATCTTCATGGACAGCGCCTCAGACAAAGGACTTTTGTCTAGAACTTATAAAGAATTAAAAAAAAATCAGACCCTCGAAATTCAAAGACCCAATCCAAAAATGGGCATCTGAAATGAATACACAGTTCTCAGATGAAGAATTATGAATGGCAAATAAATACATGAAAAAATGTTCATCATCATTAGTCATGAGAGAAATGCAAATTAAAACCAACTGAGATTCCATCTCACTCCTGAAAGAATGGCCAAGATAGAAAACACTACCAACAACAAGTGTTGGAGAGGCTGTGGGGAAAAAGGAACTCTTCTACACTGTTGGTGGGAGTGTAGACTGGTGCAGCCACTGTGGAGGTCAGTCTGGAGATTCCTCAAAAAGCTGGGTATGGAAGTCCCATTTGACCTAGCTAGTCCGCTTCTAGGCATATTCCCAGAAGAACTGAAAACATCATACCACAGTGATATATGTGCACCCATGTTTATAAAAGCCCAATTTGTAATAGCCAGATCTTGGAAACAACCTAAGTGCCCATCAACTGAGGAATGGATACAAAAGTTGTGGCTTTTTTTTACAATGGAGTACTACTCAGCTATAAAGAATGATCACATCGAGATATTTATAAATAAATGGACACGACTTGAGACCATTCTCTTAAGTGAAATAAACCAAACTCACAAGGGTAAATACCATATAATCTCCCTAATATGAGATTTGATAAGAGTATATAAGACTTTATGGTAAGTATGAGGTCCCATCTCATAGCTTCGAAGTCTTTCAAAGTTTTAAATCATCAGTTGGAATGGTGTTATCCTGTTTTGTTTGACTATATCATACATGATGATATGAACAGCTCTTTTGAAGAAAACATTATGACAGCTATTGCTGATTTAATATTATCCTTCTTAGAAGTCCTACCATGCTTTTTTTGTTCTACTACCATTGGTTCTATCTACCACATTGTGTCTTACTGGAATTTGAATATGTGTGATAGTTCAAACAAATTTTTTCTTTTTTATCAAAAAGGAGATATTATAGTACCCATTGATCATTTTCTGTTATTTGGTTCAGAAAGCCCAGTAATTCTTTTACTATATGCATGGCTTTATACTATTGTGTTATGTTTGATATTATTGTAATTGAAACTATGCTCAACTATAGCAGAGTAAGAGATATGGTGTTAGATACTGTTGATGTCCAGTTGACTTAATGTAAAGTACTGTGTTGCCTATGTTGTCCTCTTCTGATCTGCTCTGTACTGCCCCCTTTTGATTTATTCTCTTTTAAATTAAAAAAAAAATAAGAAAAAAAGATGAAATTATGCTAAATATTTTTACCAATATGCTATGAAACTACAAATAATGAATGGATGAATGGTCAAAAATATGTGGTGTGTGTGTGTGTGTGTGTGCGTGTGTGTGTGTGTGTGTGTGCATAATAGAATACTACTGAGTCCTAAAAGAAGGAAATTCTGTCATCTGAAACAACATGAATGACCCTAAAGGACATTGTGCAACATTAAATAAGTAAGGAGCAATTCTACATGATCTGACTTACATGTGGAATCTAAAAATTCAAAGTCATGGGAGCATACAATGGAATGGTGGCTATAAAGATGAAGGAAGTAGAATTCTTGGTTAAAGGATGCAAAGTGACCAAATGAATCATATTGTACATTTATTGTACATCTTGGTGGCTATAGTTAGTGATAATATATTGGACACTAAAAAATTTCTAAGGATATAAATCATAAAGGACCTCATGTTAATGTTAATTAGCTTGATCTAATTATTTCACAACATATATATATATAGTTAAATATACATAATTTTCCATCACACTGCATGCTACAAATATATACTATTTTTAGTTATTAATTTTGTCATAATAAAGATGTGGAGGGGGACAAAAGTAATATAATGTTCCTATACACACACAAAATGTCAGCATTTCAAGCAGTCTTCCGAGAACTCAGCCATGAATTGATGCTCAGAGAGCCCTTACTAAAGGTTTGCCCGAGACATGTGATATTTGAGGGAGACAGTTAACAGATATGTTATCCACTCATCACTAAATGCTAACCTTTCCCTTTGTTGTCAAGATATCAGGAATCAATGCAGCAGACCAAAATTATTCAACACTTTGTGGAAATATTTTTAATAAAGTTTAACCTTTTTCTCTTAGTTTCTTATCCCTTTTTCTTGCCCAAGTCTCCATACCAAAGATGAACTTTTTCCTACCTATAGAATATACATCAGTTTCATCTTATCCAACTTACAGTTTCTTTAGGATAATTAATCCCAACTGAATGTCCCTCTATCTTCTGAAATTGAAACTGAGAACACGGCCTCATCAGTCACTTGATGTTCTTTATAGATGGTATTTGTGCTAGATCCACCCTTACATTCAGTTTGAAAACAACCATCCATAAATAAAACTGCTTTCTTTCAAAAGCTGAAAATTGTGCAATCCATTTGCCTTAATTTTTGTCTTCCTATTAGGAGTAAAGAGTTAAAATAAATGCATATTTTCAGTAAGTAGTTTATTTCCCTGTACTAAGGAAGATCACAATTTGGTGCCATGGGAAATTCATGATTTTCAAGCTCACCTCTTTCCTTAATCACATTTTCCATTCTATAAAACTACAATCACCTTTCTCAATCTATCTAACCCAACATCAACACCCTACTTGCAAACTCCTATTCCTTAGAAATAAAATAGTAGCAACTCTCTCAAACTCATTCTATACCCTTTCCACTTACAACTTACTCATTTTTCTTCCAATTTCTCTATTTTTACAATAGAAAAAAGGCTCCTCCTCATGCTTTTTGCTATCCCCTCCCTAGGGCCAACACTAATATCACTTACTGATGGTAAATATCACTTACTGAATTTTAGTGCAAGTATTTTTTATAATGATCTGTACTGCCTGACATTCTGATCACTACTCACATCATTTGAATATTTATACTTGAATATTTACTACCTCATCGAAATACTTTATTTCAAAGATGAGTAAATCTTTGTCTCTAAACACAATGGGTATTTTGTCAAGTTCCATCTCACTTGATTTCTCTAGAGCATTTGACATTTGTATTCACTCATCTTGAAACTTTCTTTCTTAGACTTTCATGCTCTAATAGGTTCCCAGCAGCTCTTGTTTGCTCCCAAGATCTAGCCTTCACCTCTCCTACCAGCTCTTGGCAGCGGTTCCACGTGGAGCTTATTAACAGGTTGCCCTCCCCTGCTGTTTACAGTCAAGTGCAGCCAATGAGAAGGTCAGGCAGGACAAATAAAAATTAAAAATTAAAGGCTTTATTTCCCAGATGAAAACAAAAGAGACTTCCCTTGTCATTTCTTAGAACATTTACTTCAGAAAATGTGTAACTGTAACTTCTTTTTGTGTCTCTTTGAAATTTGGGTAAGTCTTTCTTAGGAGCTAAAAAGCCTCTTGCTAGACTTTTGCTCCAAGGACCTGGAAGCCATCTCTTTGAAATGTAAACAAGAAAAATATCACTACTTTTTCCCAGTTTCTGTAGGAAAGTAGGCATCTAACTTCAGTAAAGCTAAGCACACAGTAAGTTTTTAACGTGGCACCTATTGTTATTATGTGCTACTTTATATTAAGCACAAGTGGATTTAGGTTATTTTTCCTACATCTCAGAATCAGGATCTATAGAAATGTTATCATATGTAATGCTTCTTAACCCTTTCTGTCATATTCTACTATACTCAACTTTTAGTCTTTCTCCTAAGATTTTCTACCAGTCAAAAAGTTATAGACATGAGTTTCAATCAGTTAAATCAGTACTATGAATCATTTATATATAAACCATATGTGGATTTTATAGACCCTGATTATTACTGAAAGGCCCATTAGTAGAAGGTCACTATTCTAGATTTTTTTATGAATACACAGCCCAATTCATTCTGAACAGGTGAAAGCAAGGCTCAGATTAAATGCCTCATTCAACATTGAAAAGCTATTATGTTTCTTATTTATTAGATAATTTTTATATTGTGCTTATCTTTAATTATGTAAGTAAAGGATGTTTAGAAGGAATAACAATTTTAACATGAAAATTTTTTTTCTCAGAAACCCCCAGTGGTGACCCAATGTTTTCCACTAATGCAGAGAAATAAAAAGGAAAACAGTAAAAGGAGCATTTATCAAATGCAGCATTCAGATTTTTAGAATCCATTTTATCTTTGCAACAACTTCAGTTATTAATTAGATCTTCAAACAAACTTTGCATGCCTTTGAGGTCCTTTCATTCTTCTTCCTGAGAACAAACAAGAGCTCTGAGCTTCTTCCTGTGGTGTTTAGGAACATCTTTATTAAAGAAGCAGTTAAATCAACACCCAAAGGAATTAAACACCAAGAAGATGACTGGCATAAACCATGAAAACTTAGCTTATTTTCTGTCAAGTCATGTGAAGTACACCTCACCAAAAATAACAGTGTGTTAAAACTCTGAAATATATTCATGAATTTGACTAGAGTTTTTAATTCCTGGATCCTAAACTAGACTTCAGAATCTGGTTGTAAGTGTCAATTTATTTTATTAGAGTTGTTTACTTAAGCAGCTAACCATTTGCTGGCTATTCAGCCTGTTCACTGTCACAATTTGTCCCCTATTGTCCAGTATGTAGCTTGGTGTCTTCTCTTTTATGAAACTACAGGCCTGTTTGTTCTGTTTAATTTTAGTGTTAATTTGACTAATTTACATACTTTCCTAATTAGCAAAATGTAAAATACTTTCTCACTAAATGGCTGGGGAAAAAGAAATATTGTCAATCTTCATTTTCAAAAGCATTTTCCTAGCTGTTTGCTCCTAGGATACAAATGTATTATTGACAAATAATCTGCATAAAGATATTTAACATTTTATCACTGTGACAAAATACCTGAGTTAATCAATTTACAAAAGGTTTATTTTTGTTCACAGTTTTGGAAATCTCCAGTCCATGATCAGTTGGCTCCATAACTTTGGGCCATCGTGAGATGGTGCATCACAGCATGAGAGCACAGCAATACAAAACTATCACCTCATCACCAGGAAGCAAAAGACAGAAAGCAGACAGGGCCAGGGTCTCACCGATACAGGGGAATGAAACTCCCAACCTCCTATATGTCAGGTAGGAGTTCATGTTCTCTAAAATCGAAGAATAAATTTTAGGAACAGTGGAGGTTCAGAGCAGAATATATTTATTGAGAGAAAGAATGTTTCAGTCTGAAAGAGAGGCAGAAAGAGTCCCAAGCAGGTTGCCAAAGACTCTGTCTTTTGCAGGGACTTTTATACAGTAAAACCACAAGGTGAGATGGGTCCAAGTTGAGGAAAACCTGGGAACTGGCAAGGTGGGCATAAGGTGGGACAGAACTATAGTTAACTAATAAGATTAATTTCTCAGATAAAACTGATTAAATTGGAGACAAAGAAAGCAAGTCACATAGCAAACAGCATGCTTAAAGGACAGTGAATCTTCCCCTAGGGAGTTGGAATGGTAACTTCTGGCTTCCTTAGGGTGATAGAGACCTTTAGAATATCAGCCCTTCAAAAGTGGGTGCATTTGCTTGATTTTTGAGGCCTGGCCCTCAGCAAGGGATGTCTGTCTCCCCCACAGTTGCAAAACATCTGGGTTTCTGTACTGGCTCCTTTGAGGACCTAGCTCTGTCTCACTGCCTATAATATTTCTACCTAACTCAGCTGCCTGTAACACCACTATCACGTTCAAGGGCATGCAAAGTTCTGCATGTGAAGTTTTGAGGTACTTCAAGAGCCAAACTACTATTTTTTCTCACACACTGCACACAATGTAAAAAGTCTTTGAGTTGACTTTGGCATCAGTAAGGAGAAATAGAAGATGCCTGCCTTCCACAGAAACACTAAGCAAATACCTACTAGAATCTGAGAGAGGGAGCCGGAGATACAGCTCAGCAGCATGGCACCAGCCTTACAAGTGCAAGGCCTTGAGTTCAATTTCCTGCTTAAAAACAAACAAACAAAAAAAAAAAACCCCTAGAATCTGATAGAAAGACTCCTACTCACCAGATTACTAAGAAAGTATTCACATCAAAACACAGAAAAAGAGGAGACACATTCATGCACTAAGAACACCCTGAGAATACTTCTTTGTAACCAGGAATAAATCAAAACTCCCAGCTTCTTTCTAGCTTTCTTGCTGGATGACCTGCCTCTCAAATAGTCTTCCTTAAGGAACAGTGGTGATAATACATCAGAGGATTTGTCTCATGAACAGAGTACAAGGTAGGATTCTGAACTACATGGATACTCCTGGTAACTTGTAGCCCATGGGGTCAAATCACCTTCTAACTTCTCCTTGGAGAAGGTTTGCATACACTCCTTCCAGCAACTCCCTGTGATTCTAGCCTCAAACAAGTGGGATAAATAATTACAAAACTGATAAATAAGTATAATCATTCATTGGAAAAAGTTTTGAAACCTTCATGCTGGAAAGGGAAAATAAGGAAAATAAGCACAACTCCTTTCTTCTTCCCTGGCTTGCACCACTGATAATTCCAGACTAACTTTTCCTCATGCAAGGAGAATGTGAGACTTCTACTTGTTTAAACAAGAAAGTGGGTACTCACTGTACCTTCTGTCTTGCTTCATCCCTTAAATCCACTCCTAAGATCTCTCCCTGAAGTGGTTGGCAACTTATTCCAGCAACAATGGAAGTTATAGCACTCACTGTGCCTTCTTCTCAAACTTGCCCTACCAATATTTCTGAAGTAGCTCATTGGAAGAAGACTGGGGAACCTGTCCATGCTTCTGGGGGGATGTGATAAATCTAGAATAGAATTCTCCCTGTAAACTGTCAGAATGAGATGTCTCCTTGCCTAAAAAGAGTGGAAACTCCGTGTGACCTTCACCAGTTTATTCAAGCAAAATACCAAATTTATAATCTACCCCTGAAAATAGAATCCAACAACAAGATCCTCTCTATGCTTTATCCTGTGGCTCATTCCAGCAAGAAATTCAGATCAGTAGCCTTTCTGCAAAGTGTTTCAATTTTATAGCCAACACACAAGGAATACATTCCTCAAAAAACTGCCTCTGAGAGTTGACAGGTTTCTGCATTCCTGCATCTCTTGGGTCACAAAGATGGAAGAGGTATTTTTTTTTTTTTAATTTCAAGGGCCAGGGATTTGGCTCAGCAGCATAAGCACCTACCTGGCAAGCACAAGGTCCTGATTTCGATCCTCAGTACCAAAAAAAAAAAAAAAAATCAAGTATTCAGTAGCAATATCCTCAGGTCCAAAGTGAGCAGTCGGAACAAGACAAGTGAACAGCGCACTCTCCTAGGTATGAATGAATGTGAGCAGGACATAACTTCAGGCTCTCCACTGCTTTAGTAAGACAGGAGATGCTGGAACACAAATCAAATGCCTTGACCACTCCAACTACTTTAGGAGACACTGGATTCTATCCTACTGTCACAGAACAATAGTCTGACTTGGTACTCATTAATCTTACAGGACTTAGTAAAAACAAAGATGGGCTTGGTCAAGCACAAAGAATACAATGTTACATAAAATATCCAATGACGTTCACTGAGGAAGAAAATCCCTTAAAAAAGACAAGGCTAATAAGACTAGGAGAAGAGATTGTGCTATCTAATGTGTAAAACCCAAACTAGAGAGTCAAGGAAAATGAAGAAACTTGGAGACGTATTCCAAATACAATAGCAAGATAAATCTATACAAGTGGACCCTTAATAATATAGTACTGTGCAACTTATTTGATGGAGATCTCAAAAAAATCATAAAATGAGCAACATAATAACAGAAAATTTCTGTAGTGTCATGATTCATTATAGCTAAATCTTAGAAGCAAACTAAAGAAAATGTGGTATTTGTACACAGTGGAGTACTATTTCTTCCATAAAGGATAATCTTGAATCATTTTTAGGAAAATGGATGTACCTTGAGGCCATAATGTTAAGTGAAATAAATCAGACACATAATTTTAAGTATAACATAGTTTCTGTTACGTAAGAAACCTAGGGCTGGGGTTTAGCTCAGGGGCATAAGCACCTGCCTATCAAGCATAAGGTCGTGAGTTCAATCCCCAGTACCAAAAAAAGAAAAGCAATTTAACATAAGAATCCTAAATGTAAAGTGCAAAATAGAAAATTCTTCACAATAATGGGAACCAAAATTGAACAGGGGTAGCTATAGTTATATGTAAATAAGAGATACTTTAATTCAAAAATTGTAAAAATAGAAGAATGATAAGATGAACAGTGGAATCAATTCATCAAAAGTTTATAACAATTATAAACATTTCAGCGTTAGAATATCAATATGTACACTGCAAATAGTAAAAATCTCAAAGGAGAGATGAAGGGTGATACAATAAAGATGTGGGACTTAATTACCCCACTTTCAATTTTGGTCAGATTATCTAACAGAAAGTCAATAAATAAACATTTGAACTTGAGTTACATATAAAACCAAATTGATCTAACAGAGTTTTACAGAATATTCTAATGAACAGTAGCAGAATACACATTCTCTCAAGTAGGAAAAAGACAAAGCCAAAACAAAACAAAATAAAAAAGCATCTTAGAGTCTGTCTCTTCCTTTAGGTCTATTAATATTTGCTTTATATATTGTATAGAATCTGTCTCTCCCTTTAGGTCTATTAATATTTGCTTCATATATTATAATCATCTGTGTATTATTCATTAATATTAATAAACTATGTATTTATATGTGACCTATTAATATCTCTTACTTATTAATATGATTAATTTTATTAATTATTAATAATGTAATATGAAATACATTATATTATATATAATAATATATGTTGCATATATTATTTATTAGATCCTTTTGTTAAATTTACTCCTTAATCATTGTGTAGTGACCTTCCTTTTCTTTTTTGATGCTTTTGATTTAAATTATATTTTATCTCATTTAATTATAAGTACTCCTGGTTTCATGTAGATTCAATTGTCATATAATACCTTATTCCATTTCTTTTCAATTTGTCCATTGGTATTCTCAGAGATGAAATGAGTTTCTTCTAGGCAACATGCAGTTGAGTCTTATCTTTTTATCCAGTCAGTTCACTCTCCATAATTTCATTGGATAATTTACTCCATTTAAGTTGAAAGTAATTATTGATAGGTAAAGTCTTACTACTACCATTTTGTTACTTGTTCCATAGTTTTATTATAGTTACATTCTCCCCACCTCTCTTTTAGTCTTCTTTGTGATTAAATAATTTTAAATAAAATTTTTAAATAATCTTCATATTGAAGTTATGACTAGTTAACATATTATATTTACATATTAGAGTATCCTGAATATGTCTAAATAGTTACTCTTTCCAGTGAATTTTATGCCTTCTGATAGTTTCTTCTACCCCATTAGTGTCTCTTTCATTTTGAAGAACTCTTTTTAGCATTTCTTGTAATACAGGCCTAGTGGTAAATTCTCTCAACTAATGTTTGTCTGGGAATTTCATTATCTTGTTTGTCTTCATTTATAGATGAAGGCTTTCTGGTCTACAATATTATTGGTTGGCAAGTTCACACCTTTCCTTTAAGTTTCCACTGGAAAATTTTCCATCAGGACAGTTGGAAAATACTTATGTGATACTTGCATGTTTTCACTTGTGTCTTTGAGGATCCTTTATTCACTTTCAAGTTTTGAAGGTTAGACTCTAGCATGTCTTAGTGTAAGTTTGGTGTGTTGAATCTGTTTAATGACCTTTAATGTTCCTCTACTTAGATATATGGATCCTTCTTTAGATTGAGGAAATATACTGTTTTATCTCTTTGAAAAATTTCCCTACCTCATTAGCATCCTCACACCCCTCTTAAGCCCCATTCAGTTGAATATTTGCTCTTTTAATACTGTCCCAAAGTTTCTGTAGTCTTTCTTCATTTCTCTTCTGTTGGTGGTATTTTCAAGTAGTCAGTTTTCAAGATCACTAATTCTTTCTTCTATTTGATTCATGCATCTATTGATGGCTTTACCACATTTTTAATTTTGCTTCTGTACTTTTCTGATCAAGGATTTCCCTTTGATTTTTTAATTGCTTCAATCATCTTTATGTTTCTCTGTTAGAGTATCAAATCATTTCTGTTGTGTGTTGTTGAAGTTCACTGAGATTCCCTAAAACATCTATTTTGAATTCTCCATTCAAGTGTGAAAATACTAGTCTATTTATGGTCAATTTCTGGACTTTTTTCCATTATATAAAGTCATGGATTCTGTGAAAGTTCTAAATGTTTTCTGGTATACAATGATATTGGGTGTTGATGAATTAAGTATTCATTACAGTTTTTATAATGTAATTTTGTGCCTGTTTGTCTAGAAATTCAAGCAGTCTATTTCTTTTCTGTGAATTTGTGGGCAGGTTCAACATTTTGTATTGCATGATGCCTAAGCTCATGATTGCAACAGTACATTGTTGGTGTGCTTTACTGTTTTAGTACTAGTTGTTCATTCCAAATCCACAGTTAAAGTTTTAATAGAATGAGCTGAAGGATGTCATCCATTTCTTCAACTCTTCACTTTGTACTTTGCCTCATTTTAGTCTGTGGTCAGCGACTTCAGAATTTTTCCAAACTTGGCTCTCACCATGGAGGAAGCAGTCCTAGCCTCTTATGTAATTGCTTGGCACATACTTCCTTTTCTTCCACTGAGTGGACACTTAATGTTGTTTAGTCTGGGGTGTAGGAATAAATAGGTTGGTAGGTTCATAGTTATTTCAATTCTGGATCACACCTAGAAGCCTCAGCCAGCTAAAGCTAGAGTAATACACAAACAGGCCCAGGGCCCATACTTCTGTGGGTTGCCTGCTGCAGGAGTGGACTCACACTGTAGGTGTGCTGTAACTCACCAGAGGAGATGCTGTTTGCAATAGAAGTCTGACTGACTGAAGTTATAGGTCTCCACATGTCACCAAAGTTAAAAAGGGTTCTCGTTCTAGGGACTGTTTTGGGGGAAGGATCTGTTCAGTGTTAGGTTTCACCAGCCCAGCATTATGTGCCAAAACAAAATAATTTTGTGCATACTTTTCTCTTACTCTTAGTGGGAAGATTCTTATTCCTTGCTGTGTCACCCAGGGTTGAAGAAAGAATAGTGAGGGGTATCTTACGGTGATACTAAATCAGCTCACACTTGAGTCTCCTTTCCTAGATGCTTTCTAATGAAAAGTATGGTGTCAGAAGAACTGGGACACAATTATGTGTTCCTTGTTTCTTCCCCTTTGCTGTTGTTAGAATCCTCTCTTTGTCCTTTAAGAGTTTGGCTGCAAAATGTCTTGAAGTAGATTTAGTTGACTATAATCTTATTGATGACCTTTGACCTTTGTATATATGATTATTGGTAACATTCCTAAGTTTTGAAAGTTTTCTGCAATTATCTTTGACAAAATTTTTGACCCCTTCACATTTACAATATCTCTTGAACTCAATGACCTGAATATTTGCTCTTGAAATGCTATCCCAAAATTCCTGGATGCTTTCTTCATTCATCTCTTTTCCCTTCATACCTCTTTCTGTTTATTCTCAAATAGTATGTCTTCAAGATCAATTATTTTCCTTTTTGATTGATTATACTATTAATGCCTTCTATCACATATGTCATTTTTATTATATATATATATATATATATCAGCATCAAGACTTCCTTTTTTTAATTTATTTTATTTTAAAAGGGAGTAAAATTAAACACAACAAAACAGAACAGAATGGGACATAAGAAAGCATAAATTTCAAAACTAGACAACCAGAGATCTTCACTATCTGTCATATTGTCTCTTGTTTTCTTCCAAATGGTTGTCCTTATCCTTGCATATGGAGAGCTCATACTAAATAACATAGCCAATCTTTTCACAAGGTGTGTAGTTCACTGGGTCCCACTTACTAGGCAGGGGGGAAGGGGAGGAGGGACACAGGATGGGGGACAGGATGACATGAGATGTCTGATTCTCAGCCCACACACAGGCAGGATCACAGTCACCCCCCAGAGACGGGAAGAGTTCATTGTTCTCCCGGCACCCCAAGTCAACTGCATGGTGCAGGTCCCGATGTGCCAGGGTCTCTCTCCTTCAGGCCGCCAAAAGTCTGCCACACTCTAAGCTGTCCCCAGAGAGGGGAGGAGTTCCTTGTTCTCCCAGCACCCCAAGTCAACTGCATGGTGCAGGTCCCAACACGCCAGGGTCTCTCCCCTGCAGGCTGCCTAAAGTCCGCCATACTCACCTGCTATTTCTTTCTGATAAATTGACCATTCCATTTCCAAAGTTCTGAAATGGCCAACAGACCACAGAGAGAATTCTTTTTAGGGCTCCTTTTTGAAACCAGCAGCTACAGTGATTTGCTGGCCTTGCTTCAGGGCCACAGTATCAAGATTTCTTTTAGCTTCTTAAACTATTTTTAAGTTATCCGTTTAGTTTATCTGATGAATTACTAAATAATTTTCCTATATTTTCTTAAAGTCCTTTGAGTTTCCTTAAACAGCTACTTTGTGTCATCTGACCTGTTTATCACACAAATGCATTGACTTATAATTGGCTTCTGGTGCCTTGTTTTGTGTGTTAGGTGAGTTCTCCATTCTTGTGGGCATACACTATAATTTGGATTCAGATTGTCCCATAGAGAAATGTATGTTAAAAGTTTGGTCTCTCTAGCTTCAAGCAAGTACAGAGGTTCTATTCTTAAATACTGATCTGGACACAGGAACCATATGGTTCTGCACAGTACTGAGTCTCATCACATTGGACATGATACTGAGTTCCATGTCCATAGCCTGCACTTCATTATTGTCCTTCACTCATGCTGCAAGTATCCCTACACAATGCTTTTTACATTTGAGGAAAGGTGATATACACAACTCTTCTCTTCTTCAATGCATCTGTTCTTAATAGTATGCTAAAACAAGGTATTTTGATCTCTCATCTTGTTTCCACAGTTTATGTGAAGAAGCAACAGATGAGCAATGGCATGACTCTTCGCTTTTTGGGTGACAGCCAGAAAGAGAGGTAGCTCAATCAACAGCCGTAATGCCCCTCCCTGTGCTTCCCTTCACTCACTCAAACCCCTAAGAATAAACTGGTGCAACTTGTCCCAGTGTCCTCTCATCACCTCTCCAGTTACTTCACAGCCACTCTCTCCTGACTGCAGTGATAGAAGGTGCTCCTCCTGCACATCCATCACTTCAGGTACAGCTGCCTCTTCTCTAAGGAAATGAACAAGTAACTACCCCTTCATAGGGCACAGATCAGGGTGGTATCTGGGCCCATGTTAAAAATCCTCAAACTCCAGTAAGCCCTGATTAACATGGTTAACTAGCCCTCCTATAAATTTCCCAAAAGTGACAGAGATTAAAATTTTAGTTCCATTATTTTGGGGTCAGTCAAGGAGCTGCCTCTTAGGATATTCTACTTAACTATTACTATGGTGGCTGAAGCTATACTAGACATCTCAAACTTGTTCCAGGAGATGTCTTGCCAATGACAGAAAGCTTAAATTTGAACCAAGCAACAAAATTGAATTTGAACTGATCAGTAGGCTTAAATCAGCAGGCTTGAATTCAGAACAATCACAGGTTTGATGATACAATATAGGCATAATTCCTTTCACACTCACATTCCTTGAATTAGTCTGCGTGTGTGGAGTAAGGTATCCTTCAACTGTACTAATGTTGTGCTACAGCACAGGTCCTGTTCAAAATATCCATTGTGGTGGTCCTGTAAATCTGTTTGTGATTTATTTCTCAGGTATTATGAGCTCAGAAAATCCTGTAAAATCTATTGGGATTTTTATACTGAGAATTGTGGATACAGCAGTTTTCTTTTAAAAAGACCTATAAGCACTAGAGACTACAAGCCCTAAAAAGTACCAGAGACCAACAACAGAAGCTGGTAACCAAAAGAGATCAGTACCAAAGATGAGCAGCAACCAGTAGTGGCAACTGCCATAACAGGCATCACCTGGCATCAATCAATGGCATCGTCTAGCAGTGGAAGAATCAGCAGCTACTGCCAATGTAAACCAGTGTCTACTGGCAGCATCATCTGGCACAGCAGAGACCACTAGAGGGACAAGTACCAGCAACTGATGCTAAGTGACGATTAACAACAGAGACAAGAGGAGTCAAGCAAGAGCTGCTAAGATCCCCTACTAGCTGCCCAGAACTTGCCTCCTTTGCTGAGGAGCTAACAGCATTGGCCTAGGGCCCAGGGCTAGTCATTCAGAGCCATTGGCACTCAAACTGGAGCTGATACAGAACAATACTTTGCTACTGCACAATTTGTGTCTAAGTCAAGCCAAAGCTTTAATCCACTATTGTTTAGCAACAAAGATTGTTCAAATTGGTGTTTTTAGAGTACAAATTCCCTATGATGACTATGATCATGATGAATATCAAAAATGTACAGTAAACTTAGTAATAAAAATAGACAAATTGGTGTTTCTATCAGGTGGCAATTCCCGGAATGTTGTTCTTCACCACCATCACCATCATGTTTTGGCTCCTCTCATCAATGAAACTAGTCTTAATTATTTTGAACTCTTTGTCTGACTCCAGAATCCCTAACATTTCTGAATTCGATTCAGATATTTGCTTTGTCTCTTCAGACCTTTTTCCCTCATGCTTTAGGATGTCTTGTAATTTTATGTTAGAAGTTGCATATTATATGTTGAGGTATGTAGGCTTTTGAGTTTCTGTTTATCTGTTTAGAAATTATGTTTGCTGCTTCCTGGAGCTGTAAGTTTCTGAGAATTCAGTTTCCTTTAGTGTCTTTGGTTTAGTCTCCACTGTTGTCTGTGGGTTTCTTGAGAAAATCCTTCCCAGATTCTGAAATCTGGAGTTTTTCTGCTGTAATTCTGTTTTATAAAACAGCCCTCTTGATGTAGTATTGTCAAGATACGGGTGGAAGAGAAGCATTCTGTAGTCTTCTGCTATTGACTCTAATCTTTAGTGAATCCATGCCCTAGGCTAGGGCATTAAAAAGTACTTCCCAGCTTTTTTCCCCTTAGGTGAAGCAGAAATGCTGGAGGGGATTAGAGTTAAATATTTCTTTCCCATCTCTTCAGTTAGACTCCTGCAAAGTAATTTCCCTTGGGAGAAGAGGAAGAACAGAATTTTCTGGCCTTATACCTCTGAAAGAAGCACCAAGGGTTTATTCTTGAGCTTTTGCAGTGAGAATGTGACTGGTTCATAGAAGTAAAACTCATGAAAATGTGGAGAACCCTCTCACACCCAGACTGACCACACCCAAGAGGTCTTAATTCTCAGATTTGTCTACAATAAGCCTCCAGTACTAATTAATTATAATTTTAAGAGGCGCAATTATAGTGGTTTCATCTGTCTTCTAAAGTTGGGCTTCAGTTAGGGAGATTAAGAATATTTCATAATTCCCTGTGTTCATCTCTCTCTTCATTTGTCAGGGCAACAGGTTTCTTGATGTCTTCCATTTTCTGATAGCTCTTCAAAGAGCCAATGGTATTTTATTCAGTTTTTTCCTTGATAAAATGGGAAGAATAACTCCAAATTTCGCTCTTGCAATGAGTGGAAACTTGAAACCTTAGTAAACAAATTTTAAAACATATTAAACAAATACATTTTCAACGTGGAAATAATATTCTTATAAAACCCTTCTTCAGGGAAGATTAGAAAAGGAGAACTTTTATATCTTTTCTCCTACCTTGGCACAAGATTTTACTCCTTAGAAAGAAGAACCAGTTAACCCAATTTTATAATTCTAACATAAAATCAAGATAGCATATGTTAGAATCTTTAAACTAGGCATTCTAATTCTAATGCTTTAAGTGCTCTACAACCATCATGCATGTGTCACAGTGAATAGAAGCTGTTCTTCATCTTATTAACACTTACCCATCTCTGTGTTTCTTACTTTTATGACAAGAAGGGTCCTCAGAGATAATTCAGCCACTTATTCTTCTCTCCTCCCACATATATAATTGTGATACCCTCAGATAGTGGCTTAAAAGTTTGGATGACCATTTCACAGGAGGCTTCAGAGTGTTCCCAAGCCTAATGATATCCTCACCTTACAGCTTCAAGTGTTCTTGCCCTGACCTTACTCTCCTTTGGCAATAGCCTCTTGGTCTGATTGTTTTCTGTGGCAGTTCTTGATGAACATTCTCAAAACCATCTTTCACTTTGGCAATATTCCTAAATACCATCTCTAGAAGCCTTTCTTTTGGTCTTCTATTATAGCCTGCTTATCTAGATTGCAGTGTTTCAATTCAAAGTATAAAGTGTCTAGAATCAAGGAAATAATAGCCAAAGTCTATTAAGAAATTTCTTTTTCATATTCTGCCAAAAATGATCAGGACTCCAATACCACATTCTGAGAATTTTTGCTCATTGTCCACCCCTATCCCTCCCTACACAAAATTTTTTTTCTGGGAAAATGTGTTTTCTAATTTGTCTCTTATCACTACTGTCTCTTCTCTAATTTGGCAGAAGTAACAACACTTTGCTACTAAATTCACAATTGGGAAGGAAAAAGGTCAACAGTCAGGTAAGAGCTACTCAAATTCACTAGTAATCAGAGAAATGAAAAGCAGAAGAGCACTGAGTTATTGCCTTGGATTTATATGATTGGCAGACATTTGCAAATTGCCGGCACTGACTGTCAATCAGGATAGAAAATAAGAATGTTCTATAGGAGAATACAGAAAGTTGGTGGTGCTGAGTGAACATAAATATATGCATGTGCTGCCCCTCAGCAGATGACATCACTGATATCTATCCCAGAAAAGTTTTCTTGCTAATCTTTAGGAAATATAGAGAAAAGTATGCATCACATTTGTGTGTGTAGCAACTAGGATATGGGTGTAAGCCATGTGTCCTTAACCAGTAGACCTGATAAGTTAAGTACTTTTATGTAGGGTTTCATAAAACCAGACCCTGAGATAATAACTAGCAATAAGTAACTTATTTGGGATGTGATTTAAGGAAGTACCAGCGGAAGAAGGGAATAGTGAACCAAGATCAATTTGACAATCAACAAAAGGCATATTATTGGCACGTTGCCTGTGGGCAAAAGAATTATAATCATTCTGAATAAGAGGAGGTAGTGCTAGGTGTGCCTCAGAATAATCCCAACTGAGAGAAAATGGGAAGACTTATCTTACAGTTGCATCATCCTCACTTAAGTGGGTGTCTCAGGGTGTCAATTTGTGAGTCATTCTAGGTTGCCCAAGCACAGTCCAAAAGAAAGGCTTCTAGTTTAAGACTCAGGATACACAGCATAAACGTAAAACAATGCACTAGAATACTAGATGCCAAAGGCACAAGACATCAATCATGTTATGAAAGCAGTTTTGAAAAACATAAAGTACAGAAAACTACCTAAGAAACAAGTGTTATAGACCAATGTTATTAATGTAGACAGACACACAAGCAGAAATACAACCACATGCCACATACAGTAGTCTTGTCACATGTATGGACAAATTTCAGACACATTACACAGGAACTTTGTGTAGAGAGGTAAACGTGCAAGTGGATGAGGGATGATGGAAAGAAACATGAAAACAGGGATGCCTTACAGAAACTGATCAAAAATACAATCTTCTGAGCCTACAAATACCAGGCCCAGGTCTGCCTACCATAAGGCCCCAAACTCAGAGAAACCAACAGCCACCATACAGAGGGGAAAAGGAGATTTTCTCCCCTAAGGCCTGTGAAAAAAACACAAGTTATAGGCAGGCACTATACTACTCCCCTTGCCCCACACTCTCAGTGTTAAGTGTTATACACATGGCCAGTGTATATTGAATTAAAAGAGGTCATTTTGAAAATAAACAAAACAAAACAAAAAAATAATGACTTCTCAAGAAAGATGCTTTACAGGAATCCAGACAGTGCTGCAGAAATTTCTCAAAGGCTGACTATATAGATCACCTTACACAAATTTGACCAGTAATAAGTTTCATAGAGATAAATTAAAATATGCTAAGTGCTTGAAAGATAATAGTAAAATTATATAGAATGTTTGTCCTTATAGTATCAAATTCTTATACCTCAATAATTGTCTTACCTGAAGAACAGGCATAATTTTGAGTGTTAGATTTAAAGGATGCTTTCTTTTGTATTCCACTCAAGGATAAAATGCAATTACTCTTTGTTTTAGGATGGCAAGATTTGGAAACAAAGGCCATCTCCCATTACTGTTAGGCTGTGTTGTCACAAAATTCCCCCATCATCTTCAGTGAGAGCTCAGAGGTGTAAGAACTCTGCAGTTGGAAAAGTGTAGGCCAGGGATTCACTAATCTTGTTCTCTTTTTTTTTTTCTTTTTTTTTTTAATGGTACCAGGGATCGAACTCATGACCTTGCGCTTGCCAGGCAGGAGCTTATGTTGCTGAGCTAAATCCCCAGCCCTAATCTTGTTCTCAAATTAAAAACTAAATAATTTACATAAAAAGAATGTATTTATCCAACAGAATGGTGGAGAGATGGAAGATCATGGTCACTTATAATTGCAAGAATGTTTTAACTAAAGAGAAAGAAAATATCCCTTGCATGACAAAATGATTATCCAGTGGTGAGATGTGACTTAGCTTGTAGCCTTTCTGTTCATTAATCCAATACCCTCCTTCCTTCTCTGTAAAATCCTCTTAGCATACATAAATTCTTCAAGGTAAACATTAGAGCAAAAATTTGACCATTTTCCTAATAAAGCTAATAATAAAACCCAATTTTCTTCCTACCATCTCTAACCTCTAAATATTATCAGTTGTGTGGCAGGCAGAATTGGACTTTGAAGGTAATATTAGGATTTAATGTTTGCCCTTCCGAACTTCAGTCTCACTTCAGTCAGATTCCTTCTTTTATTACCCTAATTCTTCCTTTTGGAGTAGAAATGTTTATCCAATGCAATTGTATCTTGCATTGTATCTGGATGTGTATAATTTTTTAAACAGGTGCTCAAACTTGAATGTGCAAACATCATATTGTCTCACTAGTTTGAGAAATGAACAAGTAAATAAGATCCAAAATGTATAATAGATATTGTGAATTGGGGAGAAACTGTTCAAAAGAAAATATAAACTGTGATAGGGAAAGGGGAAAGGAAGGAAGGGAAAAGAAAAAAATACATGTATATACATGTATACACAAGATAGTTAAGATAATTATACAGCTAGTTTCTCATAGTTCATTGAAAAGAAAGGTCTCTGCTAATATTGTTTAGACACGAATTAAGCCTGTATCACATACTCTGAATAACTACTATGAAGATAATAATATGCAATGTGTTAATTATTGTTACTCTCCTACTGACCTGTTTTGAAATTCTGTTTTACTGTTTTTTTTCTTTAGAATGAAAAAAAACAGGTGCTCACAGCTAAGAGTCTGTCTTGAGTTTCAGTGAAATATTTGGACTGGAACAGCGGGGCAGTACTTAAACTTTTGGAAATCTTGGAGGTGCACTGAGTGGATTTTGTATTATGAGATGGATATAAGACTTTGAGGACTGGGATAGAATGAAATCATTTGAATAAATACCCTCCAAAGGCTCATGCGTTAAAAGTTTGGTTTCAGCCAGTGATGTTTACTGGAAAGAGTTTAAACTTTCCAGAGGTGGAGCCTATTGTGAGGCTTCCTAGTATTTGGAGGTTCACACTTGAAGAAGATATTGGAATCTAATCCTTTCTTATCTCTCAGCTTTCTGGCTGCCATGGCTTAACTACTTCCTGTACCATATTTTCCACCAGGACATAGTGTGCCAACATAGTCCCAAAGCCACAAGACCAATTACTCATAGATGGAAAGCTCCCAAACTTTGGGTTGAGATAACTTTTTCTCTTTCTTAGTTGATTGTATTTGTTATAGTACTGAATCACACATAAGTTATTAACAAGCTACATTTACATAGTTTTGCTGTTTATTATTAATTATATGTTAACTGCATTTATACTTAGTTTCAAAGTTCTGAAATCTTTCTTCACATAGACTACGTTATTTTGTCACCTTATTTTTAAATCTGCTTGGTGTTGAACATAGTTTACATGTTCTGTACTACCAAGAGCTTGTAAAGAATGTCTTTTTGTTCAGTTTATTTTTATCTGGAATTGGTTTTATCTGACATACAATTTTTGAATATTATATTTTCTCTTGCAATCCTAAACTCATAGCGTATTTATATTTTGTTTTATTATCATATTGCTCCATGTAAGTTTTGTCTCCACCACTTATTAATTAAATCTATTGTTACTGGTGAGATGTGTACTGGGATTGAGTTTGGACTCCTCAGTCCTTTCGGAGGAGATCAAAGAAGATGAATATGAAGCAGCTACACTGATGGGAGATTTTCTAATATATAATTGATGCTCTTCCCTTGTAGTTACATCCTCCAATGAAGACTTTGTTTCTCTACTTCAGTATCTCTTAAAATAACTGTCTGCTAAAAGAAGACCAGATGCTACCTTTACATATGGGTTTTTGGTGTGTTCTGCGTATATCTTGACTTTGATGGAGGATGTGAAACAGTTCACACCTCCTTCCAGTTGCCGTGGTGATCATATGGGTGGTCGCTTCTTTGCCCCTTCCTGCTGACTTCTGGATGCTCCATTCTCAGAGTCCTCCACGATGCTGCCGTCTCCCGTGATAATCCTCCCCACATCCTTTTCTCAGCACTCACTTTGTCATGCAGTTCACTCCCTCTCTATGTGATGTTTCAGAATTCTCCATCATTTATGGTTCAGTAAACTTCTCTATTGTCTTTGAGAAAAGTCATGTCACATATCCTTGCCACTACTTTTGAGTGTTTGGCAGGAAGAAGAAACACGCTAAGACTTCTAAATTAATAGTGATGATCAACTATGTTCTGCTTACTAAGACACGTGCCAGCTGCCTTTCTGATACTTCTCAGTGAGCTGCCTGAATGCACTCACTCCAGCTTCTCTAAATTTTTTATGCAGGAGCACAGGCTGAGAAACAAGTCTATCCCTGCATAAAGATGCTACAAATCATCACGAAAAGCTAATGCTATTTCAGACTCTTTCCCTGACATCTATTTTCTGAGTTATTTCAGTGTGTCACCTTGAGCTACAGCTTTAGTATTACACAATTATTTTCATTTCATCATAGGATACACAAGTATTATTTGTTTATGTGTTGCTAGTATTTAGGTCCTGAACAAAAAAAAATCTAACTTCATTTTAATGGGCTAGCAGTTATTAAATTTCAACTTGTAAAAAAGAAAGAAAAAGCAAATAAAAGGGCACTTGTGTAAATTAAGGTGGAGTGTCAATGGGATTGGCTTTGAGATCCACCCCTGGAAGGGGTAAAGTACACTTCTGGGTGTTTCTGGGTGAGGCATGAAGGTGTGACTTTGAGTATTACGTATAATCCCTGGTCTATTACCTGGATGGCACTATGACCCTGCTCTTTTTCTCAGTGGAAATATACTACCCTGACATACTACCATGATGTTTCTACCTTGTAACAGGGAACCATGGAATGAATCCAATTTAAACATAATTTAAATTAAACTTCTCCTTTAAATTGTGGGTTTCCAACACTGTGTTCTGCAATGACAGCTAATATAGAAAATTCATACCGAAAAACTAGGGTTGTTGCTGTAACTATACCTGACTCTATGATTAAGAGCATTTGGAACTAGTTTGTGAAAGAAACTAAGAAAGGTTTGGAAATTCAGGCTGGAGAAGCCTTAGAATGCTATAATCAGAGCCTCTTGGGTAATTATAGTCAGAATTTAAAAAGACAAGAATCTTGCTACAAATATAGACAGTAAAGGCCAGGCTTAGCAGGTTCCAGTTGGGAGCAAGGATTCCATTGGCAGTTGAACTATAGTCCATATGTGTTACATTATGGCAGAAAATTTGCCTAAAGTTTTCCCATGTCCTGAGACTTTGCACAAGACAGAAATTATGGGTGGTAGACTGATTAATCTGGTGAAGGAAATCTCAAGACTGTCCAACTTTCAGATCATGATATGGGTACATATGGCTGCTTTTAGCATAATTTATAGTGAGAATCAAAGATCAAAAAAAGAGCATAAAAGTTTGAAAAATAAATTTAGGTCCAGAAGGAAATATGTGCAAAGGTGGAGCTAAATGAAATGTGACTACTGAAGAAATTAAGGTCATTAAAAAAAATAACTTGTACAGGGTCATGAAGAAAGATGTCTTAACAGCATCTCAGTAATTAGCAAAATCTCATCCACTGTTGGCTCAGTCATGCAAAGGTGTTAACATTTTTCTTCCAAAGAAATCTTCTTGTATCCTTGTTCAAGGGCTTTTAAAGGAATTGGTCAACTCGAAATTCATTTCACTGTGCTGAGCTAAGCCAGCTATCATAGGGTGCTGCTGCCACAGTGCAGCCAGGCCTGTCTATTGCTCATGCTGTTGGTAGAGCTTATTTTACTCCATGTGATGATAGTTTTACTAGCCAGGTGTCCTGGATACTAGATAAGGAGCAATAGCTTAATGTTTGCCCTGCTTGGCTTTGGTCTTATTTTAGTCCAATTCTTTTCCATTTCTCTATTTCTCCCTTTTGTAAAGGGAATGTTTATCTTTGTCATTGTACTTTGGGATTATGTAGCTTGTTTTAATTTTAACAGATGCTCACAGATAACAGTTTGTCTTGAGTTTCAAAAAAGAATCCAACCTGAACTTTTGAAAAAATGTTTGAACTTCTAAGATATTGTGGGGCGGGGGATTACCACCTTTCAGTAATATCCAGGACAGCTATCGTATGTTTTGTGGAATTATGAACTTGCTGTTATTTTCATTTGGAGATTAAGCATGGTGTAAGGTGTGTTTGTGTATGACATTGACAAAGAGTGAGATATGCACTTGGGGTAGTGTGTCAACAAGATTGGCTTTGAAATCTACCTGGAGGACTAGTAGTGCACACTTATGGGTGTATCTCATGAGTCATGGAGGTGTGGCTTTGGGGTCTATGTCTGGTCACTGGGTCCTTCCTCTCTGGTAGTCCTCACTGGCTCTTCTTCACAGCTTCTAAAAACTAAGCAGCTTTGCTTCACCATGCAATTCCACCGTGATTTTTCAGCTTTGGAGCCAACTGATCATAGACTGAATCCCCGTACAACATGACCTAAATTAACCTTTCCTCTTTTAGGTTGTTGGACATTATGCATTGTGTCCAGAAATATGAAAGATAATACAACACTGGAAAATAAGCAGGGTGCAAGAGGATGGCAAAGAAAGAAGGGATGTAAGACAGAGAGGTGTGGGAGGTGGTAGAAACACTTAAAAATAAATTATAGTATTTAAAAAGACATACAAGTTCTTCATAGAGGACATAGTTTTTTAAACCATAATCAAATGACCAAAAACTACATTTTTCTCTTTAAGTCAAATTTTTACTGTATTCTTTGTACACTGGTGAGGAAGAGAGCCTGGGTTTGGAGGAAGTATATTGGTATACGTGATAATGATAAAAAATCCAACTACTCTAATCGATTTTTGCAAAATGTTGTACACATCAAGAACAGAGAAAGTTAAAAATACTGGAAATATGGGAAAGATACACAGGTTACAAAAAGAGAAAAAATTAAAGAAGGAAAAGTAACTCTTGGCATATAACCAAAGATAACATTGAACTTCATCAAAGTTTTTCTTTTACCATCTTTGTTTCTTTGTTAATGTTGTTCTTCGTAAGTTCTCTCGATACATTTGAGTTGGTATCTTACAAGTTTCAGGCCCTCTAATGTGGTTCATTGATAGCACCTCATGGATCTGATTGTGCCACATGCAAACCAGTAGCTAAGCACAAATCCAGTAGTGTCATTGTTTTGAATTGGTCCTTCTTACTTCATGTGATCATCTAAAGCAATGAAAAGTACACTTGGAATTTTTTTTGGAGGGAAAGTTTGTGCCCAGATACAGTGTTTCATCTTTTATAACTTAGAATAAGGAGTAAAATTAAACTTCATCATTACTTCAGCTACTTATTTATTATACGAAAATTCAATTACATGAAAAAGTATAAATGATAGAATAATAATATTTTGAATGTGTATTATCCAGTGAAAAACCCATGATCTATTTTCTATATCCACAGATAGGCTTAAGATAATCCAAAGCATCATATTTAGCTCATAAATATGTCAGCATACATGATTAAGAGACTTTTTAAAAAGCAACCACACAGTTTTTCAAAATCTATAATAGATGTGTTTCAGTGGTAACATGGTTATCTTCTGAATCACAATAATTTATATGAAAACCCTCCAACATTCATTTATTTATGAATTCAGATACTGTAACTTATAATGAGAGTTGAGAAAACAGAAAACTGTTTCCATTAAATTCGGTCAACATATATCCAATTTTTAATTTGTACAAAATAAAATGTGAATAATTTAGGATTCAAATGCAACAAATAAAAATGAGACATGATATTATTACCAAATTGCCTAATAGTCTTCAAAACATGGCTTAACCTGATTAACAGAAACATGTGACTAGATGCTAACACAGTGACACAACTACAATTTTATAGAAATATTTCTACCTTCAGTTCTCTTAAACCTTCTTTCTTAATACGGGAACATCAAATAATTTAGAATTTTCAACTTTCAGAATGAAGTTCTTCATATCTAAAAGCAATAATCATTATGAAGTATAAAACACTTATCTGGAAAGACTTATTGTCTATAAAGTCCACTAAAACATTATTGGCTAGTACAATGTGAATGAAAATGTTTTTCTTTGGCTGTTGTCTTAGTTACTTTTCTTGTTGCTGATACAAAATACCTAACACCCAAAGTTAAAGGAGCAAAGTTCATAGTTTATAGATGTTTCAGCCTATAATCAGCTGATCCAAAGGTAGGGTGGTGAGGCAGACAGGTATTGTAGAGGAAAAACAGTTGCAGGCAAAGGAAAACTATTGCAGGCAAAACGTAGCAAAACAAGCAAGGGACAGTAACAGTGTCTTTCTGCCCTTGTCCCAGCTATCCACACTTAGGGCAGGTTGAACTCACACCTTTAATCCCAGTACCCTTGACCCTAGCATTGAACCATGAGTCACACACTATAGATTCAGCCACTCCTGAAAAATCCTCACCTATGGCTGCATGAAGCTTTGGAGAGACAGCTACACACAAGCCACTACAGCTGTATTAGGGTACTATTAGGCTAGGAGGCTTCCGTAAGGGAGTATTGTCGTCCTATGTCTTATCTTTTAGATAGACTCATTTGATTGTTTTCACATTTTGCTTTTAAAAAAACATAATGTTTTTTATTTATATATGAATTAAAATCCCGCGAATACTGGGTTAATAACTAGATAAACCTACTGTGCTGATTCATCAAGGTAAAAATAATTTATACCCATGTATTCTAGGGCATATCTACAGTTTTTAAAAGCCCAAACTAGATATAGGGATGTAGCTCAGTGGTATAGTGCCTACTTAGCAAAGGATGAGGCCTTGCATTTGATTTCTAGCAACAGGAAAACACACACACACACACACACACACACACACACACAGTATCAATCAGGCTTTAATAGAAAAACACATACTGCAATGGTATGAAGAAACATCAGTGTCATTCACGTAGATCAAAACCAGTAACAGAAATACAACAGCATAACACTTGGAACACATGCACCACATGCAAGAACAACTTATACAGAAACTTTAGAAAGCTAAATGAGAGTGAGGATAAGAAAATGAAGAATGAAAAGTGAAAAGAGAGAGAACTTATAGGGGTTGATGAAGAAATAAATTTAAAATATAAATAAAACCTATCTTCTGCATCCAATAGGTTTAGGGGCTTTACTGCACCATTTTCAAACTCTGAACTTTCACATCACACATAAGCAATCTGGTCTGAGTCTCCCAGACAGAAGCAACTATGTGCAATACCTTTGCCCTTTATAGCCTGAGGCATGGGATTAGGCAGTTATTATAAATCTCAACCCCTTTCCAATGAAAAACTCCCTGAGCTCCCCAGGAGCGGCTTGGGGCCCTGCAACTACATTTCCCAGAGCTCCACGGGCTGATTCTAACCAGACACCTGGGCGGGGACTTCAGAAAGCCAACCGAAAGCCTCTGCAGGCTTTGGAGGAAGCAGAGTTGAATTCAGTCTGTTTCCTGGTTGCAGTCCCTGAGCGCTGGGTAAGTGGAGCTCCCTGACTGACTTGCCATGTACTTTGTAACGGGAGTGAAGTCCGCTCTCAATAGGAAGTTTAAGAGTACTAGGTTTGACTTTGGTTCTAAATTTCAAGTTCTAAAATTTGTTCAGATTATTTAGGTGAGATCTAATGCTATAAATACTTTGGTATGTGGACACTTGGTTCAAACTGAGTTAGAGTCATATCCTGTACCATATTTTAGGCATGAGAATTTAAGGAACTCATTTAGCTTCTCTCAAACTCTGTCTCCCCACTGGTAAAATGGAAATTAATAATATGACTTACTTAAACGTTTATTGTGAGGGTGAGTAGGTATTTTAAAAGTTAGTTGTGTCTAAGGGAAATTCCTCAATTGGATTTGCCTCTTGAGTACTTTTAATAGTGATGTCCACTATCCTTGGTCTCACAGAGTGTCTTCTGCAGAGCTCAGTTAATCCTACAGGGAGCAATCTCATAACAATTCCTGCTTTTCTTGAATTAACTGATTAGAAATCTCCTCATGGTCTCAAATATCCAGTGATGTTGGTGGATATGATCTGTAATCACTAGAAGAGTTGGGGAAGTTTTCTACCCTGAAGGAGGCTTAGTTGGGAGGGCCTCTAAGAGCTGTCAAGTATTTTCACATTTAGTCCCTCTAAGCACAAACAGGAAGACTGTATAGCCACAGGAGTTAGGGACCTGGTAGACACTGCTTTGTGCTTTGTTAGGGACCTGGTAGACACTGCTCTGTGCTTTGGCCTGAAGTCCACAGCTTCCCTACACTTCTTGCCTCCTTTCTGATACACTGTTCTTTCCTTACTGAGGCCCCTCCTTTATTGTCTCAAACTGAAAGCAGCTGACTGTACCCTGTCCCTAGAAGGAACTTTTCAACTCTCAACTTCTAGCTACTTCCTGCTCAGAGAGCTACTTAGTGTAGTCTTCCCTGACTACAGCCTGAGTTGCAGTTTCCCTTTCAGTGTGCACGCAGGGTCTGCTGCTAATAGCACACAACAGTCCCCTGGCTGCTGGGAGTCATGTCAGAGATGCAAGTGTTCTGTACACCAAGGACAGTTGACTAGTGCTCTCTCCATATGGAGAAGAGAGTGCTAGCAGAGCTTGAATCTTTCCACTCATACTCTTAAGGCTTTGTTAGGCGTGCTGCCATTGCTAAGTAATTCACAAAAGAACAATGAATATATAGAAAGAAGTAAAAGAGAAAACACACAGACACACACAAGGACAAAAATCACTCACTATTTCTCCTTAGAGTTTAATGACAGAAGTCCATGCAGTAGGTATAGAAGATTCCATCTCGAACTAACCTAGCATGAGAGCTGCATGTAGCCTTAAAATTAGACAGCAGCATCTTACGGAAGGTGTCCCTCTGGATCGATCTCCTTTTAATTCCTTTATACTTGGCTCCTGCTCACAACTCCACTTTGGAAAAATGAAGGGCCTTTTTTTTTTCTTTTAGCCAAAAATTGAAAATCATTGTTGCACATGAAAGATGTAGAGTTGGGAGTGGGCATCAAACAATGAGTTCTGGATGTCTTGCTACTATTTGACAGTGTCTTGTGATGAGAGTGCTGTATCATTTAGGGAGCAGTGATATCAGTTCATCTAACTGTTGCATGTTGACCATGGGACAAAATAACACTCATCAGATCTGCAGAAGTGAGTCAAATATTTACAGAGTGGCAAGGCCCTCTGGAAGTTGCTTCGTTCTGTGTGTCACAGCTTCCTGCTCCCCAAAGTGAACAGCAGGGTAACTTGAGTTCAGCTCCTCCAAACCAGACACTGGGACAATGAACAGTGTACCAGTGACTTAGGAAAATGTTTGGAGAATTTTAGCTGTGCCTGTGTGTTGATTAGGGCCACCAGGTTTGCCCAGCTCAGCACAGTAGTATGCTCTTCTAACTCCAGCTGCTGAGGAGGCTGAAGTGAGAGGATCGCAAGTGTGAACCCAGCCCCAACACCTCAGTGTGAACTTACCTCTAAAACATAAAAATGGCTCAGGCTGTAACTCAGTGATAAAGCATTTCTGTAGAGTATGTAAGGACCTGGGTTTCAAACCAATTATGGGGGAAAAAAATACTTAGTCCAGACTGAAGGGAAGGCAGCCATTCCTAAGGCACTGACACCAATGAGCTGTCGTCCCAGCGCTGTTCTGAAGGGATAACAATCTCTTCACATCCAGAGTTCAGCAAAAGAGGACAAGGACAGTTAAGGAACCCTCAGTCCTCCAAGGAGAATCTCATGGGCAGAGCCTTCAGTATAACAACACAGGCCAGGGAAACGGGAATGGTAAGAGAAATACAGAGGATTAAGGTGTCTCAACAGGGAGCATTATCCGGACACTAATTTCAGGCCTAAAGCCTCCTTGACCCCATGGACCCTTTCCACATCCGCTAAACACATTTCCTCCTGTTTGCTTTTCACACTGTGATGGAGAGGAGGTCATAAGGGCTCCACCCGGGTCTCAGTGTATTTAAATTTTTTTCTTAAATTACTTTAGACAGGAAATGTACTCTGCAATTCCTTTTTGGCTCTATTTCTCCATTATTGCTACATTATTCTGCTTTATATTTCAATAATTTAACACAAATATGTTTTGTAAAATATTTTAGTTGGCTAACCATCAGGCTGAATATTTCCAACACTTGTGTTAAAAAGCTAAACAGTAACAGGATACTCAAGACTTTTCCAGCCAGAAGCCACCAACTTACTTCTAAGAACTTCCATTCAACAAAGTACATTTTGTTTGTTGATTTCTATGAGTGTCATATAAAAGTCTGTCTTTCCCCTTCTTCTCCCTTGTCCACCTCTTGTCCATCCTTCTCCCTTCCCACCTGTAGCATCGAATCAGTTGGTGCTGTCTGATTCATGAATTGCATCTTTAAAATTTGAATGTCCCTGAGTTTGTATTTTACCAGTTCCAGTGTTGACGATACTGGGTCAGATCTTCTTATTTTGGTCTTTCTTTGTCTTCCAATTTAATTTTTACATATTTTGCGTATGCAGAACTGAACTAGGCTTTTGAACAGTCTGTGTATTCATTATCCAACACTCACATCAATTCTTCATTGTGGCTTATTTCTTAGTTTTCCCTTTGATTTTTTTCTTATTGGCCACTAAAGAGAAAACACTTCATCAGAACGGCTTATGGCTTTTGTATTTCTCAAGTTCTCTGATGTTTGAGATTGTCTTTGTATTTGTGTCTCCATTCCAATTCAAATAATCATGACAATAGTACTTGAGCATTGGACTTTCCTGCAATGCTTTGTAGATGTTACTCATATATCTCATTTTTGAAATTTTGTGTAATATTCTGTTACTTACATGATATCTCCTTCATCATGAAGTATGTTCCTTCTCTACTATGTTTCTGTAGTTCTTTTTAATTTTAAATTTCAAGAAATTAACAAGAATATATTTCATTGTCAAACGTGTACAATCAAACTTTCCAGGATTGTCTTTTTTTCCTTCTGTTTCATTTCTAGAAAATAATATGGAGATAGATTTAGATAGAGATAGAGATGTATCATTTGTATATTTTTTATTATGCTTTTTGAATTTTCCTCTCCAGAAGCACCAAGTGGATTTTCTTTGTAATCATTTATTCTAGATGTCCCCCTCCAAGTTTTGTGGAGAAGAGACTGGATCATAAGTGTGTCATATTCAGCAGTGCCTTAGTCTGCTAATAAGGTTATAGCTAAGTGTGATGTCAGGAGGTGAAGCCATGTTGGAGGAGGTGGTTCAGTGGGAGCCTGGCCTAGAAAGGTCTATCACCTTCTTTGCTCCCTTGATCTCTCTCTCTTCTTCCAATCACAATGCCATGAATTCTTTGCCATCTGCCAGGTTCTTCTGCCCTGCTCCCCTGGCTTGGAGCCAGCTGACTGTGGACTGATGCCTCTAAATCTCTGACCCAATATAGACCTTTCCTCCTTTAATTTTTAGATTTGTATATTATGTCTCAGTGATGGGAAAGTATGACAGATTTCTTTCTTTCTTTTTTCTTTTTTTTTTTTTTTTGTGCCGGGGATTGAACTCACGACCTCGTGCTCACCAGGTAGGCACTTATGCCACTAAACTAAATCCCTAGCCCTCTTTATATTTCTATTAGCATCTGGTTGACTTTTGGAATGGCTTAAAGTTTTCATAAACTTTTACTATGAGTATAAAGATTTTCTTATAATTCCTGTGACATTATATATGTCTATACAGTACTCTATCATTAGTTATGTATTACCTCTGTTTAAATCATTTTCTGTGTTATAAAAGCTTTCTTTGCATAAACCAGGTTATCTCTTTGCCTGATTCTTTTTTTGTTAATAAGTCCATTTCACATGCTCTAACTTGCCATGTTCCTAAGAAGAACTACTTTCCATTCTTTTTTCTTCTTGTACTGGTTATGTTTTTTGGAATACAAGTTTTACATGTTTCATCTTTTCTTCTTCTTGGTGTCATACTATATTTTCTTATGTTTTATCATCATATTCCTATGTGTGTAGCTGTGTCTCCACTGAGAGTTTTGTTAAGACCATTTCTTCCTTCTTCTGTCCCTATTCCCCAGCTGTAGTTGTTTTGCCACCTAAATGCATCCATGTGTCTGCTGCATGTATTGGTGGTAATCAGGGGTGTGGAACATGCTTCAGTCTGACTTCCTGTTACCATAATAATCATCTGGGTGGCTGCTTCTGTGAAGCCTGTGGGGTCCCCAGAACCCCCAGTCTTAGCACCCTTCAGGGCTGTTTCCATTACCTCCCACATCCTTGCAAGGGAATCTCAGTTGTTTACCATTTTGTCAACTCTGTCTATTTTTGCTGATTGCATATTCTTTATAAATAGTCATCTATAAAACTACCCTTTCATTTTCGAAAAATATCTTATATATTTTTTGAAACTATCTTCCCTATCATTTTTAGAATTTGCGACAGAAGAAGAAATATTCCAAGACTTCTGAGTGGATACTGACAATCAACTGACACTCAGCTTACCAGAACAGGTACAACATGCCTTCCTCTGGATTCTCAAGGGGCTCCCTGAGTGTGCGCACTCTGCTTTCTGTAAACCTCCTGTGTGGATGGTCAAACTGAAACGATGTTCTGTCCCTGCACAGAGATGCTACCGACCCATATAATGCAAATGTAGTTTTCAGTCAACTCTTTCCCCAGAAACTACTTTCCAAGTAACTTCTTGTTGCATCACATTTTAAGAGTACAGAATTTTTTACATTTATTCTCAGAACACCATTATTTGCCTGCAACATATTGCTAGTGTTGAGGCTCCTAACAAATGCTGATTTGATTCGGGACCTGAAATTATTAAATTCCAACTCAACACTTTATCATTTTAAAAGCAAAAGTTACCAAGGCACCAGAGAACAAAGGAGTGGGATTGAGTGTTGAAGGTTCACAGAGGAAAGAAAAAAACAAATTATAGAAACAAATTTGCTGGAAAAAAATTATAGAATTTCAAAGAAATAGTAGGGAATGATCACTTAAGCAACAAATGGCCCATTGTGTGTGACACACCTTATTTCTCTGGATCAGTTTTCACCTCTTTTCCATATATATTCTTTACAGATTCCAGTTAAGGAGCCAAAGAGGTACTGGGGAAGTTTGGTCTTTCTTTGCCTCTAGTCAAGTTGCTAGAGATTTAGTTTGTACTAATGTGAAGAGGTGTTGGTGCAATTAAGGTTGAAAAGAAATGCAAGGAATCTGATAGATGAATGAGAGACATAAACATAAGGAACATATCCTCAGAGGTAATTCACTCATTTTTCAAGTTTTAATGAAGCCCCCACCCCAACCTTTGGTACTATGGACTAGATTCAGTCCTAAGTTCCAAACAGTACTTGATGAGTGAACAAATAAATAAATCAACCAATCAATGACTGAATCATTGTAAATTTTTAGGTGTAGAATGTTATGTTGTTTTAGCTAACAAGTAATTTCTTTGAGTCAGTTTCCATAAATACCATGTACTGTACTGAGTAATCTACCTGGTCCTAAGTCATTAAAAGACTATTTTATTTTTATTTTATTTATGTTTTTTGAAGTAGGGTCTCACTGTAGTTTAGGCTGGCCTTAAACTCACTATGTAGCCCAAGCTTGTCTTGAACTCACAGTGATCCTCCTGCCTCAGCCTGCTGACTGCTAGGATTACAGGCATGTACCATGCACAGTTTAGAAGCCTATTTTAGTGGATACCAATTGGAATATATTTTTCTTTTCTTTTGTCAATGAGAAAACCACATGTAATGTGTTTATCATTTGGTTCATTATTTAACATGGATTTCTAATATCAGATACTAGAAAGTTGAAAGGAATTATAAAACATTTGTTCTGGGGTCACTGAGAATATTTAGTGAAATTAGGAATGTAAGCTAATTCATATAAAATTAAGGATAGGTATAAACATTGTTTATATTTATATACAAAAATTGCATTGTATCTATAATTAGCCTACTCTTGAAAAATCCTAGTGCAAAAGTAGTAATAGTTCTTCTTGATTTCTTTTTCTTGTCTCAGGGGACCATGGATATTGAAGCATATTTTGAAAGAATTGGTTATAAGAACTCTAGGAACAAATTGGACTTGGAAACATTAACTGACATTCTCCAGCACCAGATTCGAGCCATTCCCTTTGAAAATCTTAACATGCATTGTGGAGGATCCATGGAGTTAGATTTAAAGGCCAGTTTTGATCAAATTGTGAGAAAGAACCGGGGTGGGTGGTGTCTCCAGGTCAATCATATTCTATACTGGGCTCTGACCACCATGGGGTTTGAGACCACAATGTTGGGAGGATATGTTTATAACCCTCCAGCCAATAAATATAGCAGTGGTATGATTCACCTTCTAATTCAGGTGTCCATCAGTGGCAGAAACTACATTGCTGATGCTGGGTTTGGACGCTCCTACCAGATCTGGGAGCCTCTCGAATTAATTTCTGGGAAGGATCAACCTCAGGTGCCTGCCATTTTCCGATTGACAGAAGAAGATGGAACGTGGTACCTGGACCAAATCAGAAGAGAACAACACATTCCTCACCAAGAATTTCTTAATTCTGATCTTCTAGAAATGGGAAAATACCGGAAAATCTATTCCTTTACTCTTGAACCTCGAACAATTGAAGATTTTGAGTCGATAAATATTTACCTTCAGACATCACCAGCATCTGTGTTTACAAGCAAATCCTTTTGTTCCTTGCAGACACCTGAAGGAGTTCACTGTTTAGTGGGCTGGACCCTCACCCATAGGAAATTCAGTTATAAGGACAATGTAGATCTGGTAGAGTTTAAGACTCTCAAAGAGGAAGAAATAGATGAAGTATTAAAAACTATATTCGGTGTTTCATTAGAGACAAAGCTTGTGCCCAAACATGGTGATCGATGTTTTACTATTTAGGGCAAGCAGCAGCAGTGGTCTTCCATGTACTACGTAATAATTAAACTTTTATCATAAAAATTTCAAACACACAAATGTGATTGATGGGAAAATAAGCCCTTGTGTATTAGATAGCCACATCACCAATGATCAATGGGTGATTTATTGTATCTCCTCCATCCTTTAGACAGGGCACACCTTATCCATAAAATGTCAGCATACATAATGGAATGATGTTGGAGACCAGGGTTAAGTTTATGAACAGAGTGCTCTCTGGATGTATTGGAAAGCATCTATGCACAGTGCTCTGAGGTCAGCCAAGGACTTGGGATGATGACACTCCGTGTTGCAGAACAATAAAACTGTCAACCTCAGAGATCAGACCTATCTGTTAATTGGCAAAATTTACTACTTGAAGTCTTTGAGCTAACTTCCCAAGGTTCTGCTCAGTCCTGCCTTGTCTCAGTATCCCCTTCCTTTGTTTGAAAACTGAATATATATGGGATGTCCAGAGAAGCTGTTGTCTTTACTCCCAGAGTTTTGACATTTCTGGAGCCCCATACACCATTTTCCGTTGTCCCTTTATTTAAGCCATTCATGGTATACTCATTTTGAGAGATTGGGTTAGGCCAAGTCCCCAATAGAATGACTTTTTAGAGGCATATAACCACACACCTTTGCAAAATTAATTATGCTTGAAATGCTTTAGTGATGGTATGTTTAACCTGTGAACCGTACTGATACATGTTAGAAAACTTCCTATTTTAGGAAGTTTTTTTTTGAATCTACAACTGATATATACCGGTAGTGAGTAAAGACAATAGTGACAGAAATTGTTCCATTAAGCTCAACCAGTTATATTTAATAACTAATATTTTAAGATAATACTACCTGTGTGACTTAAATTTCAAATGTAATAAAAAAGAATGAGTTACAATTACCTGTCCTCAAGACAAAACATAAAACCATGCACAAGACCCTGTGATTTTGTTCCAAGAAAGTGACACAGAAAATAACCTCTCCCAGGATTTTTCTGTGACCACAGTTCTTTACATACCATTTTTCTTTTCTTAATGTGGAAATAATCATATTTAGAATTTTTTACTTCTAGATTAAAATAATTTATATATAAAATAATTATTATAAATGGTGAAATATATATCATCTACACAATTTATGTTCCAATAGGTATATTAAGATATTGACAACTATTAAGTGAACTCACATTATCATTTGGAGATACCAGGAAATTCTGAGCTAAGTATCTTCTGCAAGGGAACCTTCATGCGCTTTCTTATTTATCTATGTTATTCATTTACTTCTGCATTTTTTATGAGAAAATCACATCAGTTCTTTGTGTAGATTCAGTCTCCAAATCCAGTGGCCCCAGAGTGCATTACTCAGTAGATCTGTAGATATAATTCCTCCAAGGCATAAAGAATATCACCCATATATGACACAGCATCAAACTGAGATTAAATTGAAAGTAAACGTTTATCTACAGATGAGTGAAGAATGTCAGTAAGTTAGTGATGTGTTGATAGGTGACCATTTAATGAGAGCTTGTCCATATTGCTGTATTGCATTCTGTAATTGTCCCTCTGATAATGCATTATTTCACTGTACTTGAAGTCCAGATACTACTCTCACCTGCCTGCTTCATACTTGACAAATTGACAAGATTTGAGAAGCCCATCTAAAAGCATAATTTATGCTTCAGCATCTGAACCATTATTTTAACAAAATTAACATTTTCTAAGTGTGGATTTCAGGATGAGGGATGCAGTTTAGTGCAGATTTATTAACAAGTTATTCTTCCTCAACTTGTGACTGTATTAGTGAGGTGAAGTGAGAATCAGGAACAAGAACAGAGGATTGTTCACTAGGAGAATGGGTTATGTTGCAATTGGTGCATTGTATGTAGTCAAGTGATGGGGGGAGGATATATCCTAGGACAAGTAGACATGAAACTGGGTCTGAATGGGGAAAAAAGATGAAAAACATGCTTTAATATATGACACTTTCTTTACATTACCAGTCTGACTTTACTGAGTTCTGCTTTACTTTTTTGGCAATGTCTGGTGATTTCTTGTATATTTGAAACAAAATTAGTCTTTCACATTCTCACTGCACTAATAACAAAAATACTGAAGAGATCAAAGAATGGCCCAGGGAGAATTAAGCCACCACTTCATAAAATGTGATCCTAAACCCAGTGGAATTGTTGCTTCTTAACTATATGTATTACATAAGGAAAAAAAGCCAAAGCATTTGTAAAGAGACAGAGTTGTAAATTTTAGATGTCAGATTAAAGAACTGAACCCTGATGTTAACTTTTATCAGATGAGACCTAAATGACTGAAGGAAATAGAGCTTATCAATCTGGCCAGAATTTTGTAAATTGCCTCTCCTTTCTTTGTGTTTATCCGAACTTATCTCTACCTCTTTGAGGTATCTTTGAGGTTTAGGCTATGCTGTTTTTTGTCAGGATCTCAGGACCAGTAATATAGAAGCCATAATCTCAAGATGCATCTGGAAAACGTGGGGTGATGAATGTGCTTTTCAGTACCTTATGTTTTCATGATGAAGCTGAGTGTGGGTGTTTATTTCCAATTCTGTCTACACTAAGCTAGGCAGAGGAACTATAAGAAACACCTATCCTTACAACTGGATGAACTCTTTGATACTTGAGACAAAGCTTCTGAAAATGAACTTATTTTATATTTGCATGATTGATTTATGTGGTATAGGGCAACTCAAGCTCACAAAATTTCATGCATCCGTAGTTCTAAGAACAACGTATAACAATAAGTGCCTTCATTAACAAAGAAGAAAGACTGGAATAAACAATCCAGTATTACATCAGTTTGTTGTAGAAAAACAAGAACTAGGTCCAAAATTAATACAACCGAGAAAAAAAGGACACAGCAGAAGCAAACGAAGTAAACACTACTGAAACCATAGTAAAAATCAATAGCATTGCTTTTTTAAAAAATTAAATGAAATTGATAAACTCAGACTAGAAAACAAGAAAAAGTCAAAATCAGCAGAGAAACAGGAGCTATCAGAAGTGGTAATACAAAAATACAAAGATCCATAAGGCAATACTGTATACAATTATGTACCAAAAAGTTGGTTAACCAAGAAAAACTGGATAAATTTCCAGAGACATTTAACCACACAAGGCTCATTCATGAGAAAATAAGATGTCATAATAGATCAAAAATGAGTAAGGATACTGAATCAGTAAACAATCAATCAAAGCAAAGCCCAGAACTGGATGGTCTGATAACTGAATTCTTCATCTTTTAAAGAAGAAATAATACCATCCTTCTCAACTGCTTCTTTGTTTTAACAGACCAGCATTACTCTCAATATGAATCCCATCATTGTTACACAATATTCAATGTGGTTTTCTTCCGTTTGATTGCTTGGCTCTCTGTCAGAAACATCTTGATGAAGAGATGCTATAAATAAAATGCTGTCTTCATGTGCTGGAAAGCAGAAAAGAGGAACAGAAAAGAGAAAGGGGTGGAAGGAGTAGATCTCATCAGCCTACAAACTACAGATATACCCAGAAGTGTGCTTTACCACTATTTCTTTGTTTGGTCTTGTTGACATAGCACAATTAACTGCTGGAGTACATTAAATGTTCACTTCTCATCACCAGTTTGGGTTTTTTTTATACAAGCATGGTTCAACAGGTGCAAATAATATAATTCAACCATATGAACAGAATAAAGGACAAAACACATATAATAATTTCAGAATAAAGGAAAAACCACAAAATTGACATATGTATTCCCTGATAAAAATTATAAACAATTTTGATAATAAGGAATGTTCCTCAAAATAAGAAAAGTCATATATGACGGTCACAATGACTGCATGCTCTATATTTCTAAAGAGTGAAAAGAAAAGATTTTAAATATTCACCTGCAAGAAATAAATAGTCAAGATGTGGGATATGTTAATTAATCTGATTTGATGATTTAACAATCTCTCCATGTATGAAATATTTTATCAAATATATACAATGACTGTTAAACTTCAAAACTGTAAATAAATGAGCTCAATGGATTAATAAATAGGAATCTAGTTGCTACTACCACTCCCTAAAAAATTGCCTTCCTTAGTAGCTTGAAACAACCATTGTTTTCTGCTCACATTCTTAGAGTCTGGAATTTAGAAGCACAAAATAAGCCTACTCTCCTCCTCTCTCCAGCATACAGTCATAGTTATGAGGACTCCTGTTGCTGGTAGTGATTTATAGCTCACAGAAGGATCTTTACCAGCATAAGTGGCACTGAGATGGTGCTAGCACAGGAGAGTCTCCATGTGGCCTCCATGTGGTGGGGGCTCCCTCTCAGCACAGGGGCCTCCGGACAGTCATTTGTCTAACATGTAATTCTGGATTCTACATCTGATCCTCTCAGCTTGCAATGGCAAGCAGAAACACCAAAAATATCGCCCAGAATTTGGAGGCAGATTTATTTAACATTGAATGGGCATTGACAAGGGATCAATCCTTATAAAAAATGTCAGGCCCTGAAGGCTCAGGGAGCAGATTTTTCTGGGGTTTGAAAGCAAAGTGAAGAGTACTTGGCTGTCTTTGATTGATTCTCGCAGTATGCATCATAGTGACCAGCTTTGCATCACAGTGACTAGCCCTTTCCATGAAACAGAAGTAACAGGAACTGTCACCCAGGCAACTGAGACAGAAATATACTGACTAGGGAAGAGGGGCATTTTCTGCTACAAGCTTACAAGGTGGAAGCTGAATCTTACTTATTTTATTTGATAACAATATAATTCACATTACATACAACTATTGTAAGTCCACAATTATTTGGTGTTTATAACATTCTCAATATGATGTAACCACCAGTTCTGTCTAGTTTCAAACATTCTAGTCATGCCATTTAGCCCATTTAATCACTCCTTTCCCATTCAGAAGTTTGAATCATCTTTTATGATCTAGCCTAGAAGTTACCTAACATTACTTCTGTAACATTCTTTTGACTGTACACAAATAAAAAGATGTTCTAGAGTCAAGAAAAGGGATTATGTCTATCGAGGACTTGGCCAAGATCTCCAATCTCCCAAATGAGTCTATGACAAAGTCTTTTCTTTTCTTTTTTTTCCTTTTGAAAAGAATAAAACCAAATGAGAAAAAAGAAAAAAAAATAGAGTCATTCAAAACAAAAGAGTGGACACAGTACATGATTTAAAACCATAATACAAGGTGATACGCAATGATTACCATGATGTCTCTTGTTATCTTCCATAGAATTGCCCATATCACCAGGTACAACAGAATTGAACATAACAGTATGGAACAAAATCAATAAAAACAAAATACTGGAGACATTATAGGACTTTAAAAGAGGGTAATAGTCAAACCACAATGGGTATCATAGTGAATCTTACTGTCTTCCGAGTAGTTGCCTATACTCTCAGACTTGATACTATCAAACATAACAGATTCAAATAAAATCAGTCAAGACAAGACAGCGATTGAACAAAACAGATTCATATAAAACCAGTCAAAACAAGGCAGTGAAAGCAATATAGGGTTTCAGATTAAGATAACAGAAATTAAAAATGGTTACCGTAGTATATCTTGCTTTCTTTGGAATAGCTGTCTATGCCCTCAAATCTAGTACAAGTAGACAAACTGGAACAGAATATAACAAAACTAAATAGAGCGATGAAAGCAGTATGGGTTTCAAGTGATGATACAAGATTACCAATGTCCTTTGCCTTCCCTATTTAGACAGTTCCTCCCCTTTCACTTTCCCAGGGTACATTGCACATTTTGTATCCCACTAACTCCTTTAGTTTTTAGATTAGGGAGGCAACCTGCTATGTACCTAAGTGGTTCTGAATCTTTTTAACCCTAAGCTTGGTCTCAAGTTGTATCCATTCACCTATAAGAGCCTCAAGGTTTTCCTTCCTTATACCTGAGTAGTTCTCCATTGTATAAAAGTATTATGTCTTTCCAACCAATCTGTAGCTGATGAGTGAGCTACCCCTACTTTTTTCTGGTTCCCTGTCACATACAGCATTATTTTCTCATCTTTGACTTTCAGTCCATAAACCCTCTTTCAGGTTAAATATATTTCTTACATAGAGCATCTTGGTGGACTCTCTCTCCTGATCCACTCTGCCTGTGTTTCTTTTTATTAGTATATCGAGGCCATCCATGTTAGCGATTATGGTGAACATTCTCTGCCTCATCTCTGCCAGCTATATTTCTAACATTGGTTGTCTACTTTCCCCTTCATTCCACTGTCTACCCCATTCATTGAATCCCTCTGTCACTGGTTTGGAAAACATGGTGTTTTTCTCTCTCTCTCTAGAATGTCCTTCAGTGTTTTTGTAGGGTTGGACTGGTGGTCATGAACTCCCCCAGTTCCTCTTTGCCATGGAAGCATCTTGTTTCTCCATTAATTTTGAGAGATAGTTTTGCAGGGTACATCAATCTGGGTTGGAGATTATTTTCTTTCATGGCTTGGAATACTTCACTCCAAGCTCTTCTTGATTTGATGGCTTGTGTCAAGAAGTCTTTCATAATTCTGATGGGTTTTCCTTTATAGGTGATCTATTTCTTTTCTCTGACAGCTTTTAATATTCTGTTCTTGTGTTGAATTTCTGGGATATTTATTATATGTCTGGGTGTAGATCTATCTTGGTTATAGAACTTGTATGCCTCATATATCTGAATATCATTTCCTTTTCCTATGCTTGGAAAGTTTTTGTTAATTATTTCTGTAAATAGCCTTTGTATTTCATTGTGTTTACCCCTGCTTCTTCATTCACATTTTTTATTCTTATATTATAGGTCCTCTTGTCATCTTCTAGCCTCTGTATTATTATTCCTGGTTCCTTGTTATTTTTAAGAGCTCTTTCCTTTTGTGATCACATGTTGCAAACCTGTCTTCGAGGTTTGATAGTCCACCTTTAGTTTATTTCATGCAGTTCTGCCAGCTTCCAATGGAGTTTTTAATTTCCCGGTAATCTTGTTGAATTGGTTTCATGTATTCTAGATTTTTCTTATATTATTCATGGAAGATTTCTCTCCTTTTTCTATGCTCCTCCATTCTTCCATCTTTGTCTTCCTGAGAGGTACTTAGCATTTCTATTATTATTTTTCTTATATCTTCCTTTACTTCTATTAATATTTCTATTTTGAGTTCTTTTATAATGTCACAAAGATAATTCTTTATGTCAGATGCTGCTTTTTCAGACACCACAGGTGTGCAACCTCTAATCTCTTCTGTGTTTACTTCTCCTGGGCCAGTATTATTTGGGTTGGAGGCTGAAGACTTCCTTTTGTTTCTTCTTCTTGTCATGTTTCTGGTTTCTTCCAGACCAGTTGATATTAGGGGTCCCTGGCACTTCCTTATTGGCTATGATTACTCTGAATTGTGCTGGCTAGGGATTGATCTATGGCAAAGTCTTAAAATAAATGAGCCAAGTGGTATGATTTTAGGGCTCCAGGAGGATCAAAGCCCTGTAGCAGAGTTTGAGACTCAAAGGGCTAAGACAAAGAATGTCTCTGGGCAGCCCATATTTATGTAGTTTTTCAAACAAGGAAGGGGTTAGAGTGGAAATCATAGGAAACTGCACAGTACCTTGGGAGTGGTTCAAGGACTTTTCCAAGTAACAGAATCTTCTAATTTAGGGGAAGTATCTTGGGAGAAAGTCTCCAGGTGGACTTTCACTACAAGAGAGAAATACTTACAGCCACAACCTCTGTCTTGTTAATTGGGGTTGGAGCCAGGTATCCTCAGTTGTGGCCTTATCTTGCCCTTTAGGGCATCTCTTTGTTCTAAGGTCAGCCATGCCCTGGCTATGCCACAGCCCTGAACATGTGTTCAATTTCTAGCTTCAGTGACTCCCAACACATCTTTATTTTTAATGTGGAACTATGTCTACATTATCTTCGACATAATATTTTTTATGGTCATCTTTGAAATACTTGTGGAAGGCAATTCTCTACCCAGAAAAATTTACATTTTTAACATATGCAAAATAGACTTTCACCATTCCAAAATGCTCCCAAAAGTCTCTCCTTTCTATAGCAGCAACTCAGGATTAAATGATGTTTCTGTGATACAGTTTTTTAGGTCCAATATTTAAAGTATTATTCTTGACTATAGGCATTAGACGCTACTGAAACAAATTATATTCCTCCTATGTACCTCAAATACAATGGTGAAATGAGCATAAGATGATGATCATAGGTATTTCCAACCAAAATGCTAAGCAACAATCACCTAACAATTATAATTCTGAAGTCCCAGTGGAGAACCATGTGACCAATTCTTTGTTTAGAATGCAGTCTTGTTTAAGAGTCATTTGTATGGTTCTTACCTCAACTCTCTGAGGTTCTAGATTCATCACATACCCTTTGACATATTTTCATAGTGAGTGAAAATAAGAAAAAAACCTATTTCTCATCAAAAGCTTATAGTCCAAATGGAGCTAATTGAACAATTTATCTACTGAAACACCTCTAGGTTAACAGCAATGTCATCTACAGCCCTCCTAACTGACACCAGGACACCCTGGACATCAGGGCATCAGGCCACCAAATGATGTTTGATGAATGTCAGAATAAATATGAGTTTATGCAACTAAGTGTGCAAAACTATTCATTTAATGAGGCACTGTTTTTCAGCAGTACCACAAGAGTTTGAGTATCCTGAAAACAGAGCCATCTTTAGCTGTGGCTGTAACAATAAATTTAGGTGAGAAGGAGGGGCTGGAATGAAGATTATTGGTCAATAAAATAAGATTACTTGAGCATATGAGAGTAAGGTATAGCACAATAACACACAGAGGCTACTGTGCAGGTACTTCATTTGCTCCCAGAAGCATGAAAGAGAAGAGAGATGTGCCAGTTGAGTTGAAGAGAGGCAGTTGTTCAAGGGCTCCATGGGGCAACTGAAAGTGGAATTTAGAACAGCCTTGGGCTATCTTTGTCTCAGGGCTCCTAGTATCCAAAACACACAGCAACTGGATGAGTGACAGCCAAGAAGACATACAGGGTAAGGAGACTTGGTCAGGAGTCTTCAGAACATCTAAAAAGTTGCTGACTGAAGACATGGGTTCCAGTCTCCACAGATGTAGCCCTCAATCAGCCTGAAAGTATTGTGTATTTGAAAGAGCAGAGTTTACTTTGAATTAGACACTACCACAGAACTGTGAACATCAGCAGATAGCTGCAGGCTTGTGGTCACAGAACTTTCATCTTTTTGGGGGGAGGGTTTTTGGGTTTATACTTTGTTGTTTGTTTTGTTTTGGTCATTGTTGTTTTGTTTCTTTTTTCTCTTTTCTTGACTATATTTTATTTTGATTTTTTTTTCAGGTGAGTGAACATTGTCTCTAGTTTCTCTTGTTTGCTTTGATCTTTGCTTAATTTCACCCTTATTTTTTCTCTCCTGTCTTATTCTACAGTTTCCTAATGCTTGAGTGATATTTCCTTGTCCTTTGACCTTTTTTCTAATATCTTTCCCTTCACTTCACTGTTTCTCTCCTTATCTCTCTCTCTCTCTCTCTCTCTCTCTCTCTCTTTTGTCTCTTTAAGACAAAAGTCTCTCTCTATGAAGCTCAGGCTGGTCTTGGGCTCAGTTTATAGCCCAGGCTGGTCTGGAACTTGCAAATGATTCTGCTGCTTCAGCCTCCCAAGTGCTGGGATTACAGGAGTGCTCCACCACACCTGCCACTTTATCTCTTTTAAATCCCTCCTCCCCCTCTTTTAAATCCTAGAATCACTCTGGTAAGGGGAAATTCATTTCAGACAAGTTGATTGTGTTGGATTTTTATAAACAACTATAGATTTTGCTCCTATGGTTTAATGGTACCGAATTAATAATTATCACAGTTTGTTTCTAGGCTGTACTCAATGGTATTGCTAATTGTACTATTTTATCTCTTGTGTCACACCTGTTTTGGTCAGCCATTCTTCTTTGCATGACAATACTGTGATTGTCTGGGATCATAATCATTACAATAGTGCAGTAACAAAGGACTGGGTGCTGGACTAAATATATAGCAATTTCTTATCCCTAATAAATTGAAAATGTAGGATCTTGAAACAGACAGAAATGCCAAGAGTCAGCCAGCTACGCTTAGAAAGATATCTCCAAAGAATAGTCATTTCCTAAGGAGGCCTTTATACCAATGATAAAGTTACCTACCAAAGGCAATTTACAGGCATCAACACAGATGACAAATTTTTTCTAAAAAGAAAGAAAATGACAAGATACACAAGCAGTATACAACCGCAGACCTCTAGCCCATTCAAGGTAAGTCCAAGGGAAAATGAGGTGAAAGAAACCAGAAGTCACTCACATGAATTTTCTGAAATGATAACAGTAGAAGTAACAAAACAGATTAATGAGACTATAGAAAAAATAAGATCAGAAATAAGTTTTCAGATTAAAAAATAGATTATGATCACCATTAAGGACTTAGCTCATTAAGCTAGAGTAAACACAGATAAAACAAAACAAAACAAAGAAAAACAAAAAGAGCATAGGAAAATGATGGAAACCATGAATGACCAACATAGGAAAGAAATGAAATCCATAAACAGATTCAAAAAGCTAATTTTAGGAAATTAAAAATCTTATTGAAATAATACACAGCAGAATGAAGTAATGTGAGGACAGAATATGAGCTCTAGAAGGCAAGATTGCAGTGAGTGATCACAAAAAGAAAAATGTCTTAAAAACAGCAAGGTACCATAAACAATCAAACCAACAGCTGCAAGACAATGCAAAGAAGAAAAACATAAGATTGTTGAGAGTTGACAAAAGGCAAGAGACTGCATAAATGACATTAAAAAAAATGAAATAACCTGTGCACAGTACTAATGGCAGCATGGGAAAAAAATTTGATCTATAGATAAGTGAGGCATATAGAACTCCAATTAGCCATGACCAGAAAAATCTGCACCAAAGCATATAATAGTCAACATTCCAGAAATTCAGAAGGAGAACAGAATATTAAAAGCTGTTAGAGAAAAGAAATAAACCACCTATAAATGAAAGCCCATCAGAATCATTGTGGTATTTTCAACACAAACCATTAAGTCAAGGAGAGCTTCGAGTGAATATTTCAAGTCCTAAAAGAAAACAACCTCCTTATGAGTATGGTCTCATACTCATAAGTGAAATAAACCAAACTCACATGTGTAAATACCATATAATCTCCCTAGTATGAGAGTTGATAAGAATATATAAGATTTTATGGTAATCATGATTCCCCATTTCATAGCTTTGAAGCCTTTCAATGTTTTCATTCATCAGTTGGAATGGTTTTATTCTGTTTTGTTTGACTTTATTATGCATGATGGTATGAACAGCTGTTTTGAAGAAAACAAAACATTATGATAGCTATTGCTGATTTAATATTGTCTTGCTTAGAAGTCTTTCCATGCTTTTATTCTTCTATTACCATTGGTTCTATCTATCACATTGTGTCTTATTGGGATTTGAATATGTGTGATAGTTTAAACAAAATTTTTCTATTGAAAATGAGATATTTTAGTGCCCATTGATCATTTTCTGTTATTCAGTTCAGAAAGCCCTATAATTCTTTCACTCTTTGCATGGCTTTATACTATTTTGTTATGATTGATATTATTGTATTTGAAACTATGCTCAACTATAGCAGAGAAAGAGATATTATGATAGCTATTGTTAATGTCCGGTTGTCTTATTCTAAAGTGCTGTGTTGCCTATGTTGTTCTGTTCTGATCTGCTCTGTTCTGCCCGCTTTTGTTTTATTCTCTTTAAAATTAAAAAAAAAAAAGAAAACAACCTCCAACCCAGATTGATGTACCTGACAAAACTGTCTTTCAAAAATCAATGGAGAAATAGGATACTTCCTTGAAAACACCTGAAGAAATTCATGAACACCAAAGCAGCACTCCAAAGTGTTCTGAAGGATATTCTAGAAAGAGATAAGGAAGACTACAATTCCATGAACACCAATAGAAATATTCCCTACCTAAATGAATTACTATCAAAGAAATAACAAAAGAGGAACATTATTTCACCCACATTCACAGCGGTAATATTCCTTCTTAACCTGTACTTCTACATACAACTAGTGTATCCAACATCCCTACATTATTTCCCTCAACAAAGAATTTAAAAATTAAATGATATTTTTAACATACCAAAAAAAATTCCTTTATCTTGTCAAGGGAAGCAAGCAATTAAAAAGAGGGGAAAGAAGGGGAAACAACAATAGGAAAATAATGTGATAAAGGACAAGCCAGAATTGCTTGCTGAAGGCAAACAAGATAGAAGCATATATCCATTGATTCACTTCTTCTTTTGACTGAGAATTCCTCTTGAGGTGTTACCTCTCCTGCACTTTCAAAATGCATATGTGAATTAGTTTTTATGTATTTCTGCATTTCTGCAGAAAACAAATTTTGTCATTGTTTACAGGAGGCATTGAGACACTGGATTCCTATGTGGCTGAAAAAGTGATTGGGCCAAAATAGTAATGCTATAGGGATAGAGAGATGGAGAAATGCTAGGAGGGAGGCAAAGGTACCCTGGCGATGACAAGGTATCATTCAGCCTTGGGGAGCAGTTTAATCGCTTTTATGTTCTAGATTGTAAACATAAGAAACAAACAGAAATAAGAAAGAAGCAAGTATACAGAGGGCCTCTACAACAAAAGTGTAACTGTCATTCTACCAGCAGGAAGGTGCATTTATTAATAACAACCTTCAAGAACCTCTCTTACCTTCACGTCTTAAAGATAGAGAGCGTGTATGCTCCTTTGTATAACAACACCCAGCAGCTTTCTCTATCCGTAATTCTTGGTTGTTTTTTTTCTCATAATGACTGAGTTAATTGTATTATTAGAGCAAAGTATATTTATTGAGGAAAGAAAGAACCAGTTGAGAGAGAGACAGAAGGACTCTGTCTTTTCTTGGGAATTTTATAGAGCAAAACCATGAGATGGGGTAGGTCCAAAGTGGGAAAAAAAAAAAAAAAAAAAAAAAAAAAACAGAAATCACAAGGTGAGCATGAAGTGGGACAAAACTATGGTGAACCAAAAAGATTATGATCATAATTGCTATGTAATTTTGATTGAATTGGGACCAAATGGGAAATAAAGTCATTTAATAAGGAGGATGAAGATCAGGAGCTTTTCATGGAGGTGGTTGTTCAGTGAATCTTCCTGGCTTCCCCAAGGTGATACATAGCCACTTAGAATATCAATCATTGGTGTTTATTCTTAGGGAAAGTATGTGGATACATATGTTGGTTTTATCTTTTGTCTTGTGGTCCAGCCCTCAGAGGATATGTCTTGTCTCTTCCACAGTTGCAATGCATCCCATCTTTTCCACTGGATCCTTCAAAGGCCTACCCCTGTCTGACAGCCTATAATATTGCTCCCTAACTTATCTGTCCATAACATCCCTCTCTGACGAACCATCCTGAACTGCTGTGAGAGAGCAATGTTCAATGGCTGACCTGCTTCTTCAGGCTGAAGGGGGTCATATCTGTGATTGACAGTCAGAGATATCATTTAGAGGGTCGATCTAAAGGCCCTTAGAGATGCCAGCAGTCTTTCTTGGGTAGGCCTATAGTTTGAAGTCTGGAAGAGACAAACCCAAAGAAACAATTAAATATACATGAACCAAATAATAAGATCAACAAGATAATTACAAATACACTCAAAGGTTTCCATGAAGAGAAGCTAGTAAGAGCTTTCCATATAAAGGATAAAGATAAATTCCATGGACTTTCAGAGTCTGACATGTCGTTAATTTGTCATCAATAGCTATTGAGTTACTAGCAGAAGGATCAGGGATGTACACACAACATTCAACTTTTACATTGCACAAGTGTCTCTTTGTGCTGCTGTTAGAAAATCTAATGTCATCTGATTTAAGATGATGGCTTATCTCACTGATTTTATTTTTATATTTAAGAGAGAGAGTGGCCATGGTGTACTTGAAGGCCCACTGAGCATAGTTAGTTAAGTCCTCAATGTGTCATGTAACCCTCTCTCAACAAGGTCAATCTGGTGGATCCTGCTAAAAGGAATCTGGCATATTTGTTGTTGGTTTTATCTATCTTATCGCTTAGGGCTTGTAGCCTCTAGGAAAGAAAAAACAAACTTTTGAGAAATTATAGTGCACATAATCAAAGCATGAGCATTAGAATGAACAGGTAGATTAGGGAAAGAGTCAAGTTTAGAGACTGTTCTTAAGGAATGGAATAGCAACTGTAACCCATTGGCTCTGAGACTCCTCTACTTGAGGAGTCTGATATTTTGTCACCAAATCTTCCAGTTTTAATTGTAATTATCTCCAAAATTTTGATGACCTGAGAATCAGATTATCATAACACATTATTTTGACCAATGAAACACTCTCAAAGTTAGTATACATAGATAATAATATGTATTGCATTTGTAAAATCAGTCTCAGTATCATTTTAATTAACTGCAACCTGGGTATATATATTAAAGTATTTACATAGGATAAAATATCTCTTCCCAAGACAGAAACTTGGATTTTAGGCATAGTTAAAATTAATGGGTGAAGAGAAACTCATCCCAGTTACAGTTTAAGTGAGCTACTATTTTTCTGGTGATTCTTTATTGAGAAATGATAGTTAGAAGGTCAGAGTTGAAGAGAAGGACAAAGACACATGTGCCAGTGTCCAGCAATAGGATGGTTTTTTTCCCTCTTTTTTTTTTTTTTTTTTTTTTGTACCAGGGATCAAACTCATGACCTCATGGTTGCCAGGCAGGCACTTAAGCCACTGAGCTAAATCCCTGGCCCGGTTTTTTTTTTCCTATAGTCATGATTTACTCAGGGCTCCCCGATGGAGATGACAAGTGGAAATGAGAAGTGGAGATAACAGTCCAGCCAGAAAAAGAAAGCAGAGTGTTCTGGGCCCTTTAATCTTACAGAACCAACTGGTAAGATGGGTCTGAGCTTTGTGGCCTTCACCTAAGAGGGCAGTCCAGCTTCCAGTAGTCACCTTTGCAATTAGGGTCTTACATAGGATTGTGTCTCATTGCAGTTCTTTTTTTTAAAGATGGCATTGCATTTGCTGGTGGTAGCATGTGAATTTAGTCATTAAGCTCTTCTTGGAGCCCAAGATTCAAACTTAGGGTCTATTTCTTTTAATTGAAATTGTAGTCAATTTCTCCCAGTCTCTTTGGTTTTTGTTTTTGTTTTTTTGCCCCCTCTTTGGCTTCCTCCTTGTCACAATTGTAAAGTACTGAGTAGACAACTTTAATTTAAGTATCAAGGGAGTGATCTATAGCAAAAACCATCTTCTGTAGCGTTTTTCTAATATCTGTGGCTGACTGGATAATTAACTCATCTTTAAAAATAATTTGTCCCTCTATTGATTCAGAAGCTAGGGACATATGTTTTATCAATGCCTCTTGTATATGACCTGAGAAGGCAGAGGTATACTCATTTTTGTCTTTGTAGCTGACAATTTAAAAGGATTGAAGGGATTAGTTCTCATCCTTAGACCTTCAATAATAATGTCTTCCAATCTCCCATCTGGTTATTAAGTCATTAGGGATCCTGAGTAGGATCTTGGGCTACAATGGGAACTGGTTGTTCCCCTGGATTTCTTCTGGTCTTCTAAAATTAAAAATATGATATTCACCACCAAACACAATAGCAGCTTGTAATGCTGCTTGTTCCTCATTAGAAGTCAATGTACAATTTCAGAGTAAATTATATCTTTCCAGTATAGCTAATAGGTCTAAGTACACTGAGGTCCTTTAAACACCTCAGTGTACTTATCAGCATCACCTAAAATTTGTCCTACATTTAGTTTGATCTGTTTTAGGTCACTAAGAGAAAAATACGATGAAATCCGGAAGTTCCAAATTCCCCATTTATTTCCTATAAAGGGCAATGTCCTTGAAGAGTTTGAATAAACTCACATAGGGATATGAATAGTTCCATAGAGGTTTGGATTATAGCTAGTCTAGAAGCCCCACCCTCAGAACTGGACTGGAGGGTAGGTAAGGAAAGCCTTAGACTCAGTAATAGTGGGTGAGACTTTGATTATGGATGTCTTGAAAACCTCCGCTCAGGTTCCAAAGGTCTAGGAAGAGCAGCCTCACACTCAGAGATAGTAGATACCTTAAGGACCTGAGGTGCCTGGTTTTCCTGTGGCTCACATTTACATTTTCAGCATAAATAAGGACAATTTCTTCATATGAAGGAAGTCTGAACATAAGATAGTTCTGACCATTTTCCCTATTTTTCACAGTATGATTCTGGTTGTAAAAAAAAATCATAATCAATTCTTCCTTCTGCATTCCATTTTGGCTCTATGGGATAGGTAGACCATGTGCATGTCCAGAAAAATATCAAATGGCTATTTTTAAACATGCAAGCATCAAACATCTTCCAGTGCTTCACAATATATTCCAAGGAAGTAAGAAACTTTGACATTGAGCTCTTAATGTCTGAAAAGCAAAAAGGAAGAAGTAGGCATCCCCTATAATTTCTACTTTTTTCTATACCTTCGGAGAGTCCCTCCAGTTGATTCCACTTCAGGGCATGAGAGAGACTAGGAGACCTAATTTGACAGCATATCCACCCTTACCCTCGTGCACAATTTCATCTTCTGAGGGAACTTGTATACTTGCTCCTATAGGTACTTTTATAAGCACAAGTTACAATTGGTCTCCACTGTGACAGTAATATTTAGAAAGGAAGCATTACTTTGTATGAAACTAGTTTTTTGTTGTTTTTTGAAAGACTGCACATACCAAAAAGTGAGTTGAAAGTAATTGGAGAACTTTTTAGCCTATAGAGATTCTAGAGATAGGTATAAATAATAATTGAGTTGAGGAAGTCCCCCCTGGTCCCTAGGGCAAAGAAGTCTCCAAGACACTTGTGTTAGTCATCTAATAACCTAGGCAACCTTTCTTAGCAGCAAGACAAAACTATGCTCTATTTAAACTTTTATATCTTTGAAGCTCATAGGTTAGCTCATTTATCATCTAGAAATCGCATTTTATGTGTTAGCAAAGTCACATTTCTTAGTCTTCTGTGCACATATGAAAGAAAATGGCTGACTAAAATCTCTTCTTAAATCTTTTTAGCCTATGTAACACACAAATGTAAATCATTCCTGATAGCTGCTATGGAAAGCAAATGGTTGATATAAGGTTTCTAGGCCTGATTTTTGGAGAGAGGGGCAGTTTAAAGTCAACTCAAAATCTTAGGGAGAACTTCTAGTTTAGTAGGAGAAAGAGATAAACATAATAAATAACTGGAGATTTTTCTGTGAGACAGTTTCCACTAACATTTTGGTATTCACCAGAGAGCAGCCCTTGCCATGACCTCTCAGTTGCTGTCAGTTTCTATTGGTCCATCCAACCAGAAATCAGGCTCCCGAAAAGAATCCAGCTATCTTTAGGTCAACATTCCATTGGCCATTGGTTTCAAAGAGGATTCACCAAAAGATGCTGGGGAAACATATCCTCTGCTTTAAGAGTGGCAGCTGCTACAAAAGTGTTTCACTAGCTGGCAAAGTAACCATTGTTTGCCAAAGTTATAGAAGACAGGAAAAAGCCTGAGCAAAATCATTACCTAGCACTTACAAGTTTACAGTAAAGGTTTCAAAGTACACAACTGATCAAAGTATTCTTTCTATAAACTTAAATGCTAATTAGACCAAGTGATATGAGAGAAATAGAACTCCAACCTGCTAGATGTCCAAATGCTGAGTTTGTGTTCTCTGAAATCCAGGAATGAATTCTAGGAGCAATAGAGATTAAGAGTAGAAAAAAATTTATTGAGAGATTTTAAAAAAGCTTTTATCTAAGAGGGGCAGAAGGGAGCACAGAAAATGTGTTGCTCCCCAACCCTGCTTCTCAAGGGTGTTTTATCAAGTAAAGCTGCAAGGTGAGGCAGGTTTAAGGTGGGATAGAACTATAATCAATTGACAGAATTACATGCATGATTGAGTAGGTAATATTGATCCAGTAGATAATTATAGGATGGGTGTGAGGTGAGATAAAACTGTAGCCAAACAATAAGATTACAACAAACATAGTCACTTGGATAATATTGATTAAGTGGCGATCAAAGGATAAAGCAAGTCATGTAGCAAGCACACATAGGACAGACAAAAACTTTCCAAGAAGGGGTGGGTTAGGGAGGTTTGGTCTATTTAGAATATTAAATGCTGTTATTCAGCCCTAGAGGAATTATATGGGTGTCTGACTGCCTATGATATTTCTACCTAACTTAGCTATCCTTATACTAGGAGGGGAGAGAGAAAGTTGTAGATTATCTCTTAGGCTAAATGTGTTTTGGTCCTCTAGGTGTGAAGCTTTGGATATAGCTCATTCTGTTTTCCCTTGGAAGTCTGTTCTCTCCACTGTGACTCAGGTTCAGCCTCCTGAGGAAGACTATTGCCCAAGTTGGGACATGGCTTGTATGTGTGTTCTCCTGGATGGGCAAAGTTCCAGTGTCTCATCTGACCCAGAGATGAAGTATGTATTCCTCATCTAAGAGGACTTCTCTTTGCTCAGCATGAGCAAACACTCATTTTCTACGTTCTTAACTTAGTTGTTGGATAGGAGGAAAATGTTGGAACAGTTTTAGAGTTCATTTCTCTGTAGTCTTACATGCCCCCCCCCAAAAAAAAAGAAAAAAAAGGAAAACACAAAATGGCAGGGAAAGATCAGAAGAAAGGTCAAAGAAAGGAAGTCTTTTCTACTTAATGCTCACAATGAGTTACTGAAACAACTTGTCCATGAGTCATCATACTCAGTCTGGACAGTCAACAGTGGGAGTCTCAAGAGCTAAGATTGCATTCACACCAGCAGATCAGACCAGAAAGGAAACAACCAGGACAGGCCTGACATTTCCTCTAGGGTGTAAAGGAGGATCAGAGCCACTCTGTCTCAGTGAAACCTGTCCTCCAAGTCTTAGGAACAGTCACCAATATAGCATCTTTTAACTGACGGAAGGAGCCCCATGGTTTATTATATAAGCATGTATATTTTCTAAGTATAAGCGAGATTTTGTTTAAAAAGACCCATTTTACAGAATTTTATATTAAAGCCTACTGGGGGGCTCTAATGTTATCTTTTCTACCACTGTTGTCTAAAATCAAGCAAGGAATAACAGTAAATTCAGCCTCTTGTTCAAATGTAACATATACAAAACAGGAAAAAAGTCTTCCATTAAAAAAGCATCATAATCTATGACCTTCCCATGATTTTAACTTAAAATTATCATCATTTTGACAAAACTACATAAGAAACAAAGCATAAGCAATTATAAAAAATGGTCAAAAGCATAATAAAATTTGAAGCATAAAAGGGTTTGGTTACATAAACGAGTCCCAATCCAGAATCTGTGAAACAATAGCAATTCTTATCTCTGTCCAATTATCTCAAAGAATGACCTCCAAGCAATATAGGGCAAAGAAACTCCCAACCTGTTAGATATCTGGTACAAGTCTGTCCTTACGAAAGTCAAAGAATGAATTCTAGGAACAACACAGTTTAACAACAGAAAACATTTATTAGAGGGGAAAAAAGCTGTCTGAGAAAGAAGCAGAGGGGTCCCAAATGTATTGCTCTATATTTTTATGTTTCATACTAAGCCCATTGTATTATGACTGGGTACTTGATTTTGTGGTATGCAGCATGTTTCAAAGCATTTTGACAAATAGTTTAAAGAAAATCAACACTGTATGGTGTGTGGGGCTACTTTGAGGGGAGGGGAGGTGGAATTCTTGAATGGGACATTAAATGTGTTTTTCATCTCTCCTAAACCCATATTCTAAATTCTTCAATTGCATTGTGTTTTCCAGGGTTTTGTCATCTTCTCTGGAATATGGGACAGTAACCAGAACCACTGAACTAGTTTGCATAAAGGAAATATTCTGAATGTCTATGTTATTCACAAAAATGGCTAAAGACCATAAAATACCTACAGATAGTTATGAGACAACAGATAGTTATGAGACAACAATATATGTGAGGAAATTCTGAAGTGAAATTTGTGTTGCATTATGTGCGAGAAGCACAGGCATCTTCAAGGAGTTATGTAAGTATCTATAGGTGCATTTATAACTCAGAAACTCTGAACAGATCTGGAAAGACTGTTAGCTGAAAGGAGTTTCCTTCCTGAAGAGAGCTTAAACTAAATGCACAGCAGACAGTGACTTTGCCTCATTTATATGTTATCCTCTAGGCATTGAGTAAACACTTGCAAAATAAATCAATGAATATCACCAGCTTCTGTATAGTACAGTGTTTGACAAATAGTACTGTTCAGCATTTGTTTGTTGAATGAGGGCATGAGGAATAAATGCATACTTTACCACTGGAGGGAATTCTGTACGTACTTAATTAAGCTACTGGTGTCGACTCTTCCTCATGACTCATTCTCATCAAGTAGGCTACTGCCCTGGTCATGATTTATAGTGTAAGATGCTTTCTGCAAGCGATCGGGCTGCCTGTTTCAAGTCCCTACCTACCAGGCAGAATTGGAAGGACTTTTCCCTAAAGGGGTGGCTGGAAAGATTGAAACTCAGGAGTCTCTTGCTTTCTCAGCTCCTGGAAATAAATAATAAAAGACAGTTATGCCCATGTGGAACAAGTTTTTTTTGCTTACTTTTTGCCGACTGTTGTGATCTACAGCAAAGCAGCATGGCCAATCAATTAATCTTCCCTGAGAGATTGGAAAAGGCTGCATCTCCACAAAAATATCACTTGGTTGGTGGGAAGAGTAAGAAAATGACCAGGTGAAGGTTGTTGGCATGGGTTCCTTGGTTCTTGTGGACAAAACCTCAGGGAGCCTCCTAGAAGGCAATGCCCTTGGCCAGAGGGATGCCAGGAAGCCGGAAGGACAGCACTCTCCCCACAGTATTCCCAGCAGCACTGTCCTGGGAGCAACCTGCACTGTCCTCCCCAGAGCACTCAAGAGGTCACTTCTAGGACTCTTGTTCTGTTGTCCTCACATCACCCTCCACAACTGGGCACTTAGCACACAGAGGCTTCTCAGTCATTTGATCTCCACGACTAAACTCCATGTTCCTACAGGAAAAAGAATATCTAGGTGCTTAATAAGTGCAGCCCAGTGAATTAATAACTTTGGCACTAGATACAAAAATACAACTCAAGTCTGAGTGTGTTGATTCTTCCTCACTGTTTACTACATGAACCATCTCTAATGCTCTGGAAATGGTCATTCTAGTCAAATGGTTTTCAATAGCTAATAAGAAAGCCTGTTATTCAAAACTCTCTAAGAGAATTTCATTTTCAAGTGAAGTCCACCTGCTGTTGTCAATTTCCAACAGGATTTAACATGTATTACAAATCTCTCCTTTTAAAAGTTTCAATTGTATTATTTTGTTCCATAGTTAGACAGGACTTTAGGCATAAACAGGTGTGGCTACTTGGCTATTGTTACTCTCTCTGTTACTGACTCTGGTTATGACCTCTATCTGTTTACCAATCTTCCCCATGAAAAAATCAGCTCAAAGTCAAAGAATCCACGTATGTGCAGGGTGTGTCCTATGCTCAAGGGAAATCAGGGGCAGGCATCCAAACCTTGGCATGTGGACATTCTTAAAATGGTTGCTTACACACAAGGAAATTATTCAGCCCTTCTCCATTAGAAACAAAAAAATCCAAGTCATTTTACAAAGTTAGAATTTAGAGGTAGTGGGCACTGCATCTCTAATCCTTTCTCTCCTTAGCAATGCATTCCTTCAGACATACACATAATTTTGTTCTTCCTTAAACTTTGGTAAGGTTAAGCTCTGACAGAATTTCTGTTTCATTCCAGAGAGTGAAGTTCACAGAAAAAGTCTGCCTCTTTTCTTTATGCATGCCCGCTCATCTTCTCTGTGTTAAGTTAGCATAATCAGAAAAAATTAATCAGCATCTTTAACAATAGGCTAAGTGTAGTTACCTGTATCACCCTTATTCTCTTACAAACTGCAAAGTATATTTCTTTATCTACATTTGCTAGTTAAGAACAGAGATTCAGAAAAACTAAATAACCTGCTCAAGGTAAAACAGTTACTAAATATCAGTCAGTGTATATCACTGAGGGCTCTGGATTGAGTTGTGTTTTCTCAGAATTCTTGTGTTGAAGCCTGGCCCCACCTGCTAATCTGAGAGTTTTTAAAGATGGAGTCTTCAAGGAGGTGAATGGCTTAATGTGAGGCCATTTGAATGGGTGTTAATCCAGCATGACTCTTATCCTTTCAAGAAGAGAAATTTGTGAAACAAAATTGACACCAAGAGTGTGCATACAGCAGAAAGACCATGTAAGAAGACAGCCATCTGCAAGCCAAGGAGACAGGTCTCAAAGGAATCCAACTGCTGGCATCTTGAACTTGGGTTTTCAGCCTCTAGAAGTGTGACAAAATCAAGTTCTGTTGTGTAAGGCACCCAATCTGCTATTATTTCATTAGGGCAGCTGTAGCAAATCAAGTCATATGGCTTGGGTTGGATTTAGGTGCTGGTAACATAGAACTATCAGCATTGGCTTAAACTAGGGCTTGAAAAAGAGAAGTCCATGGGCAAAATAGAGCCAGTGTCTTTTTTGATTACAAAAAAATGTTCATGAGAGCACTGTCATGCCCCTTTGATTATGTGTTATCTATGGCTATTTTCGTTCTGTAAACACAATTTAGTAATTATAGCAAAACACATGGCCCCAAAATCCTAAGTATTTAATATTGCTATTATACAGTTATTTTACTAAATAATTTGTTAGAGTTACTAGATGGTACCTTATAGAAGCATTTTTAAAGCAAATATGGGTCTACTATTTCACAGAGAATCCCAGAGACTGGAAATTTAGTATATTGGTACAGCCACTTTCAAGAGATCAGTATCTATGCCCAATGGTCTGTTTGTTCAACCGTCCTCAGAAGACAAGTTGTATCTTGTATTAACAAAATACAACGTGTCTACTGGACATTTACTATTTAATCTGAAATGTAAGAGGGAGAAGGGAAAGAGCAAGGCACAGAAAGAGGCTCTTCAAAATGAACCACGTCTACAATTTCTAGCAGTTTCCAGCTTTTTAAATGGTTTGCAAAGTAGCCATGAGGACCTGGTATCAGGCAGTCATAAAGGGTTATGGCAATGAGAAATATGAGAAAGATTATGGAGATAAAACTCAGCGCATTTGAGATGCAGGACAGAGAAGAACACAAGGTCTCCACAGTCACATTTGACGTCTCATTGTTTTGCCATTGAAGCTCCGTGACAGAGGAAAAATTTGATGAGTCATGTGAAGCAAGGAATAGCTTGCCAGGAAAGGGCCTCAGTTTAGCACTGGGGCAAGAATAAAAAGGCAGGTGAAGTGAGAGAATATATATTGTAAATATGCAAGAAATGCAAACAAACTAGCTCCTCAGTGGTAGAGAGCTGGTTTGTTGTCCAGGGCACCCTGTCCTAGCAAGCAATTTCCCAGAAAACTGAGGAAATAAAAGTATCCTTAAAAACTGAACCCATTGGAAAGGTAAGAGTGGAAGTGGATGTTACTGAGAGCAAGGGGTTATGGACTATTCCTGTCCATTTCCAATCCCTATTTTCATTTCCAATCCTTGTTTCCATCCAGCTCTGAGATCAGTAAAAAGAATTCCTGGTTTTGTACTTCTTACCAAGCTCCTAGGCTTTGTAGCTTCTGGAAAATGGAACTCAGCGTGGGGGAAGCAATCAGAGGTCACAGTTGATTTGAAGGACACCACAGAGAAAAACAAAACAAAAAAAATTTCTTACATTCCATGGCTTTGGAAAATGGGACATAGATGATAAGGACCAGAAGAATGTGCTCAGAGGACACAGACTTGAAGCTACAGTGCTAGTGAATTAAGGAACGTCAAAAGAACTGATACCAAACTGATGAACTTATACAAAGCTCCTGTGAGAGACGCTGTGTGAAATGAGCATTTAAGGCACAATTTTGACCTCCTCCAGGACAACCTGACTGGGAATTACCCAATGCCGATGTGTGTTAAGACATGGCATTTATATTATTTGTTGTAATGCATGTTTTATTCCATCTCCTGGCAAAGAGGAAAACAGGTTAATTCTGACTTATCTTTCAGAGAATCCTTCACAGGGAGGTGATATTTGTGCTTTTAGGATTTTAACAGTGTAACACATCTGAAAGAGGTAATCAAATCTGGCCCACTCTACTTCTATTCCTGATGTTAATTTGTACTTTTGTGATCCCAACCTACATGGCTATAAATAATTTCAATATCTTTTTCATATTCCTGCAGAAATGTTCATTTTCTGTGAAACATTTCCCAAAACTCCCAAGCCAGAAATATTTCCTCTATCTTTTGTGCTTCATTTGAACTTAATATGCATGGCTATGCAAAAGCTGTCCTAGTGTGTGGATTATTTGCTTACTGTATTTAATTCCTGACTTATTTATGATTGATTCACAATTAGTCTTGGTAGTGAGCCATGTATCTAGCTCTCTGCTTAATTGAGAGATGCAGAGATGAATATATTTTTGTTAAAGGAATACATAAACAAATGTGTTATAATCATATAAAGGTCTATTTTTCAATAAAAAAGAATGTAGTATCCTAACCACACTTGGATAAACTTCAAGATAGTATTCTATGTAACAGAATCTAAATACACAAAGACACACTGTATGATTGCATATATATAAATGTCTAGAAAGGCTAAAATGGTTTCAAGTAGCTAGCAAAAAGAAAGCACCTTCTTGGCAGATAGATATGGTCTAGAATTGTGATCACTGCACAATTTCATAAATAATTTACTATTATTGAAATATATCCTGAGGAGTTTGCCCCAGGTGAGTACTGGGGGTTTGAGGAAAGTTGGAGACCTACGTTCTGGCTTTTGAGTTTCTGGGGAGCTACTGGGATGCTGGACTCGGTCCAGCAGATTGCAGGGCCTCATGCAACCATGTTCAGCAGCCTGGTTTCAATCCAGGAGGCAGGAACCTTATGCGAAGACTCTGGGCTCAATTGGGCTGCCCTGGGGACAACCTTGAGACCAGCACTGCCAGCTGCTGAGTTCATATCCACACCCCTAGGACAGGGGATTGTGCCCTGGGGCTCTGCCGGCCCCAGTTCTCCATGCCCAGCTTCTGCATCTCAATTAAGAGAGCCAAGAATCTGCAGAGGGGTGGAGTTTGCCCCAGGTGAGGTCCAGGGACCTGGGGAAAGTTGGAGACCTACTTTCTGGCTTTTGAGTTTCTGGGGAGCTACCGGGATGCTGGACTAGGTCCAGCAGATTGCAGGGCCTCAGTCAACCACGCTCAGCAGTCTTGTTTCAGTCCAGCAGGCAGAAGCCTTGCAAGAGAACTCTGGGCTCAATTGGGCTGGCCTGGGGAGAGGTTGAGACCAGGGCTGCCAGTAGTTGAGTTCATATCCACACCCCTAGAACAGGGGATTGTGCCCCGGGTGTTTCTCTGGCCGCAGTTCTCCACATCCTGCTTCTGCCTCTCAATTTAGGGGGCCAAGTACCTGCAGAGGAGCTGAGACTGCTCCAGTAGCTGAGGGTGCAGGAGGAGATTTGTGACACACCCAGAAGAAGCTTTGGAACACCACTCAAACCAAGGAAATAAAAATGACAAAAGGAAAGACTAAAGGCAGGCTCAAATCACCAGCCCATCCCAAGTAAGCCTGGGAGCCATGTACATAGAAGAAAATAGAAGCCATAAACCTAAAATGACTGAAATGATATCAACTGAAATAAAGAAGCAACTAGTGGAAAGTATGGAGAAATTCAAATTAGAAATAATTGCCCAGGTAAAAGAAGAAATGATAGAAGTAGTGAAAGAAATAGTGAACACATCTAGTGAAGACACAGCTAAAAAATTAGAGGAACAAAGCAAACAGAATCCCTGAATGAACACTATAAGAAACAAGCAGAATACATAAAGCAGATTCAAAGAGATATACAGGAAATCAAAAATTCTATTAAAAGCTGTAAAAACCACCTCAATAAAAGTGAAGATAGAATTTCAGACCTCAAAGATAAGATCACATCTAGTGAACAGGAAAGGAAAGATCTTTTAAAAATAACAAAGAATCAGGAAATAACAATTCAACACCTGCAAGATGATGCAAAGAAAAATAACATAAGATTAATAGGGATAAATGAAAAAGAAGGGGACAGCCCAAATGATATCAAGAGGCTATTTACAGAAGTAATAGCTGAAAACTTTCTAAACATGAGAAGAGAAACGGACATCTGGATAACTGAAGCATATAGAACTCCAAACAGCCATAACCAAAATAAAACTACACCCAGACACATAATAATCACCATCTCAGAAATCCAACATAAGAATAGAATACTAAAAACTGTTAGAGAGAAAAGAGAGATCACCTATAAAGGAAAACCTATCAGAATCACAGCAGACTTCTCAACACAAACAATGAAATCAAGAAGAGCATGGAGTGAAATATTTCAGATCCTAAAGGAAAACCACTTCCAACCCAGACTGACATACCCTGAAAAACTGTCCTTCAAAATAGATGGAGAAATAAGATACTTCCATGACAAAGAACAGCTGAAGAACTTCATGAACACCAAACCAACTCTACAAAGAATACTGAAAGACATTCTAGATACACACAGGATAAAAGCACCAAGCAAGGCAGACAATTAAACAGAATGGAAAGCTAAAAACACAACAGCAGAAAGATAACATGTCAATAATAAACCAATATATAACAGTTACAACCATTAACGTAAATGGCCTCAACTTACCAATCAAAAGAAACAGGCTGGCAGAATGGACCAAAGAGCAACATCCAACCATATGCTGTCTACAAGAAACCCATCTAACCCAAAAGGAAACCCATGGACTGAAAGTCAAAGGATGGAAAACAATACTTCATGCAACAGGAAACCAAAAAAAAGTGGGAGTAGCAATCCTGTTTGCAGACAATGTGAACTTCAAACCAAGAATGATCCAAAGAGATAAAGAAGGTCACTACATACTAGTCAGGGGAAAACTTCAAGAGGAAGAGATAACAATCTTAAATATATATGCACCAAATTCCAGAGCACCCAGCTATACAAAGCAAATATTAACAGAAATGAAAAGTCAAATGAGCAATAACACAATTATAACAGGAGATTTTAACATGCCATGGACACAGAGGGACAGATCAACTAGACAGAAAATCAGCAAAGAAATAACAGAACTCAATCACACCTGTGAACAAATGCACTTGATAGACGTATGTAGAGTTTTCCATCCAACAACATCAGAATATACATTCTTCTCAGCAGTACATGTGACAGTCTCTAAAATAGACCATATACTAGCCCACAGAACATGTTTAAGTAAATGCAAAAGAATTGAAATTATCCCATGCATGTTATCAGATCATAGTGCCATGAAATTAGAAATTAATGATAAAAGCAACTGCAAAAACCTCACAAAGACATGGAAACTGAGTAATACACTCGAGCAATCAGTGGGTCATGGAGGTAATTAAAGATGAAATTAAACAATATCTACAAGCAAATGAAAATACAAACACAACTTACCAGAATTTGTGGGATGCAATGAAAGCAGTCCTCAGAGGAAAATTTATTGCACTGAGTTCCCACATCAGGAAGACAGAATGAACACAAATAAACAACCTGATGCTACAACTCAAACATCTAGAAAAAGAAAAGCAACCCAAGCCCAAAGCCAAAAGAAGGGAGGAAATTAATGCAATAGAGACTAATAAAACAGTACAAAGGATCAATGAATCAAAGAGTTGGTTCTTTGAAAGAATAAATAAAATTGATAAGGCCCTGGACAACCTTATTTTAAAAAGAAAAAAAATCAAATTCATGCAATAAGGAATGAAAAAAGTGAAATTACTACAGACTCAGTGGAAATACAGAAGATCATAAACACCTATTTCAAAAACCTCTACTCTCCTAGGTTCGATAACACTTAAGAAATAGACAGATTCCTAGATACATATAAACTACCAAAGCTGGATCAGGAAGATGTAAAACTGCTGAATAACCCAATTTCTATTAATGAAATTGAAAATGTAATTAAGTCCTTGCCAATAAAGAAGAGCCCAGGCCCACTGTAGATTCACTGCGGAATTCTACAAGAAATACAAAGAAGACTTAATTCCGACACTCCTCAAACTCTTCAATGAAATTGAAAGGGAAGCAATTCTGCCTAAGTCATTCCTGGAAGCAAATATTACTCTAGTACCAAAACCAGAGAAAGACCCAACTAAAAAAGAGAGCTATAGGCCAATCTCCCTAATGAACATAGATGCAAAAATTCTCAATATTAGCAAACAGGATACAGCAAATTATCAAGAATATTATTCACCCCGACCAAGTGGGATTCATCCCAGGAATGCAGGGTTGGTTGAACATATGCAAAATCAATAAATGTAATCCACCATATCAATAGAGCCAAAAGTAAGAACCACATGATCATCTCTATAGATGCAGAAAAAGCTTTTGATAAGGTCCAACACTCATTCATGATAAGAACCTTACAGAGAATTGGAATAGATGGTCTTTACCTCAATATGATAAAGTCTATCTATGACAAATCTACAGCCAGTATCATATTAAGTGGCCAAAAACTGAAAGCCTTTACCTTAAAATCAGGTACAAGACAAAGATGTCCCCTATCACCACTCTTATTCAACATAGTAGTGGAAATACTAGCCAGAGCAATTAGAAAAGAGAAATAAAAGGAGTAAAAATAGGAAAAGAGGAAGTTAAGCTATCATTATTTGCAGATGACATGATACTTTACATAGAAGACACCCAAAACTCCATTGAAAAACTCCTAGGTATAATAAATAAATTCAGCAATGTAGCTGGATACAAAGTCAATACTCAAAAATCAATAGCATTCCTATACACTAACAACAAAAATACTGAGAGAGAAGTAAGAGAAGCCACATCATTCACACTAGCATCTGAAAAATGAAATACTTAGAAATTAATCTCACGAAAGATGTAAAACAGCTATACAAGGAAAATTATAATACCCTGAAAAAGGAAATCGAAGAGGACCTCAGAAAATGGAAAGACATCCCCTGTACATGGATAGGAAGAACAAACATTGTGAAAATGGCCATTCTCCTAAAAGTACTATAGAGATTCAGTGCAATCCCAATCAAAATACCACTAATATACCTCATAGATCTAGAGAAATCACTCCTAAAATTCATCTGGAACCAGAAGAGACCTAGAATAGCAAAGGCAATTCTAAGCAGCAAGGGCAAGGCAGGATGTATCACAATCCCTGGCTTGAAATTATACTACAAAGCTACTGTAATAAACTCAACATGATACTGGAATAAAAACAGACCTGATGATCAATGGAATAAATTGGAAGATACAACCACAACCACAAACACACTCAACCTCCTTATCTTTGATAAAGGGGCCAAACATGTTTGCTGGAAGAATGACAGTCTCTTCAACAAATGGTACTGGAAAAATTGGCTATCCATATGCAGAAGACTAAAACTAGACCCATGCCTATCACCATGTACTAAACTAAAATCTAAATGGATCAAAGATCTAAATCTTAAAACAGAAACACTAAATCTGTTGGAAGACAAAGTAGGTAAAAACCTTGAAGATATAGGGGTAGGTAGAGAATTCATGAACAAGAGTAAAACTGCACAAGATATACTTCCCAGAATCAATAACTGGGACCATATCTTATTAAAGAGTTTCTACATGTCAAAAGAGATTTCCAGCAGAGTGAAAAGAAAACCTACAAATTGGGAAAAAAACTTAATGGACTGTCCCTCAGACAAAGGACTTCTGTCTAGAACTTATACAGAATTTTAAAAAATCAGACCCTTGAAATTCAAAGACCCACTCCAAAAATGGGCATCTGAAATGAATACACAGTTCTCAGATGAAGAAATACGAATGGTAAATAAATACATGAAAAAATGTTCATCATCATTAGTCATGAGAGAAATGCAAATTAAAACTACACTGAGATTCCATCCCACCCTAGAAAGAATGGCCAGGATAGAAAAAACTACCAACAACAAGTGTTGGAGAGGCTGTGGGGAAAAAGAAACTCTTCTGCACTGTTGGTGGGAGTGTAGACTGGTGCAACCACTGTGGAGGTCAGTCTGGAGATTCCTCAAAAAGTTGGGTTTGGAAGTCCCATTTGACCCAGCTATTCCACTTCTAGGCATATTCCCAGAAGAACTGAAAACATCATACCACAGTGATATATGTGCACCCATGTTTATAGTAGCACAATTTGTAATAGCCAGATCTTGGAAACAACCTAAGTGCCCATCAACTGAGGAATGGATAAAAAGAAGTTGTGGTATTTTTATACAATGGAGTACTACTCAGCTATAAAGAATGATCATGTTGAGATATTTATAAATAAATGGACATGACTTGAGACCATACTCATAAGTGAAATAAACCAAGCTCACATGTGTAAATACCGTATAGCCTCCCTAGTATGAAAGTTGATAAGAGTATATAAGATTTTATAGTAATCATGATTCCCCATTTCATTGCTTTGAAGACTTTCAATGTTTTCATTCATCAGTTGGAATGATTTTAATCTGTTTTGTTTGACTATATCATGTGTGATGGTATGAATAGCTGTTTTGAAGCAAACAAAACATTATGGCAGGCATTGCTGATTTAATATAGTCTTCCTTAGAAGTCTTACCATGCTTCTACTCTGCTATTACCATTGGTTCCATCATGTTGTGTCTTATTGAGATTGTAATATATGTGATAGTATAAACAAATCTTTTTATTCAAAATGAGATATTATATTAGCCATTGATCATAGTTATTCGGTTGAGAATGTCCTGTAATTCGTTCATTCTCTTGAACAGTTTTATACTATTGTGTTATGTTTTATATTATTGTATCTGAAACTAGGCTCAACTATAGCAGAGAAAGAGATATTTGGACAGCTACTGTTAATGTCCAGTTGTCTTGTTGTAAAGTGTTGTGTTGCTTATGTTGTTCTGTTCTGATCTGCTTTGTTCTGCCCTCTTTTGTTTTATTCTCTTTAAAATAAAAAAGTAATAATAACTGTAGGAGTAATCAAACCCAAAATGCATAATTGCTACTGTAAAAGAGAGAGCAAAAGAAAGTGCTCTAAAGGATGTAACTGCATGTATGTTTAAGTGTGGAAGATAGGTGACCATACTACTGTTTTTGTTAGAATGTTGAGCAGAACTGTTAAGTCTCACTGCTTGAATGTCTGCTTTGTGTGCTTTAATTTTGTAACTTGAACAACTATTTCCAAGATGACAGTATGTAATTTATCAACTAGTGATTTCTTAGTAGTTTTTTGTTGTTGTTGTTGTTTTTCTTTTCTTTTTTTCCTTTGGAATTTTGTATTGTTGCTACCCTTTTTTCTGTTTTGTTTGGTTGTTTTTTTTTTCTTTCTAAATAAAAATTTAAAAAAAAGAAATATACCCTGAAAACAATGGATAAGCATGGTCAAAACAACATTTAAAATTTCTAAATAGTATATATTAGATAGATGGTACATAGATGATAATAGATAGATACATAGATCTAAATAGAGATATTTGGGCAAATGACTTACCTCAGTTTTTACATATAAACCAATTCTTTCCACGGTGTTCCCTGGTTACTTATTGGTCATTTAATTAAAGCATTAGGAAAATTTTAGTAGTGAAGAATGTGAAAAACAAAGAAATCATAGAGTAAATTATGCCCTAAGTATTTTAACATCACTTTCACCAAACATTAGTGTGTCTCTCATGTGGCAAATGCAGGTAACCATATTGATGTATGCTTTACAGTTATGACCTGAAAGACTACACACATGAGAGGCTGCCTTTTCTGAGACAGGGAAGTTTAATATTTGAATGACCTAGTAACAAGTTCATCAGTACCTAGGAATCTGAGCACTCATATTAGGCTCATTCACAGTCTGAGGCATGAAGTAGTAAAGTTCCTGGATTCTGAGGCAGCAATGCCGAAGGGAAAGTAGTGCACTCTCAGATAGCTGTGAGGGCAAATAGCAAACAGGGACAAAAGACTTATACTCACCTTAAACATAAACCTTGACACAGAAAATGTTCTCCAGGGTAGAAAGCATGGGTTGTCCTGAATTCAGGGCCTCACATGGTCATGAGAGCCCCAAATCTGTGAGGATACTCTGTGTGAAACTCTGAAGTTCAGGTACAAAAAAAAAAATAAGTATCAAGAATCAGTGGCCTTCATATGCCACCAGGCAGGTTCAGTGTGATTGTAAGAGCAGAAGTCTACACTTGCAGAACAAGAAGACATAAAACTAATGTCATGTTTTGTAAGAGCTGGTTCTAAGCAGCCAGTGTTGACTTTTTTAGAAACTGTGAATGCTAAGTAAAACAGAAAGCAACTCAGCCCTTGATCTATCTGCTCTGCCGGCACTTCACTGGACCTAATTGAACAGTGTCCCTCCCCAATAAACAGCAGAACTAGTTCTAAACTCATGTGATTATTTGGCTGCTGCCAGCTAGAATGAGTCAAAACCTTATTCATACCTACTACCACACTCCCCTTTATAGCTAGAAAAGTCCCTTTCTTCCTCTGGGGAACCATTTGTAAACTCTTCATCCATGCAAGGCCCTTTATCTGGGCAGTACCTAAGCTCAGTGTGTTTCCTTTTTTTGTCCTTGGATTTCATCTTCATGCAAAGTAAAGAAATGGTGCATTCTTATCAATGGAAGTTCTGGTCTGAGGTTCATTGCATTCACGCACAGCCCATGTGGCCATGATGTGTGTCCTGCTATGGTGACCGAATTCCTGGCTCAAACCCAGATGCCAAAATGTAGCAAACACCCACTAATGGGAGGAGCTGCTGTCAGTCCTAAGGCAAAGCCCTGGTTGGCTTTTTCCCCCTCCCCACCTAAATGCCGAGACGCAACCTTGCTTGAGCCATCTTTATCCTTTGCTCTGAGAAAAGGCCTCCTATAGACCTTGGACATGATGTGCAAGTGTGAGGCCAAGTTGTCTTTCAGAGAGGAGAGATCAGGGCAAGAGCAGCTCCCTGCGCAGAATGACTTTGGGATGACCACATGGTGAAGGGCATAGAGGAGCTCTAACACTCTCTTTGGAGGCTCCCCTGCCAGTGTAAAAAGCTAATAGACTAGCTCCATGAGCGCCTTGCATTTCACAGATTTTGGGCCCTCATGACCATGTGAGGCCCTGAATTTAGGACACCACATCCTCTCTACCCTGGAGTACATTTTCTGACAATCCATAACTAGAAGATATTTTAAATGTAGCTTCCTGTTATGTTTTCTGATTTTATTAGTTTGTTAGAGCAAAATGTCCCACACTGAATGACTAACACAACAGGATTTTATTTTCACACAGTTCTGAAGTTTTAGCTCCAAGATCAAGGTGTTGATGAGTTTGACTTCTCCTGAGGCCTCTCTCCTTGATTTCTGGAGGTCACTTTCTCATGGTTCCCTCATGTTACTCCTCTTGGCCTCTGTGTTGTGTCCTAATCTCTTCCTCTAATGGTGAAGTCACTATGACCTACTGATATTTCACAATTTTGCCGCATTTTTTTTTTACCAAGTCTTATTTCCAAATACAGCACATTCTGAGGTAGTATAGATTAGCATTTTGCCATAAGCATTTGACAAGGAGACAATTCAGCACTTCACTTCCTACCTTCTGGTCCCAAATTCATTATCATTTTTACAAACTGCATCCCTCCCATTCCAACATCCACAAATGTCCTAACTTTTCCCACCATCAAATCTAAGTCCAAAAATCTCATCCAAATATCATCTAAATTAGGTATAAGTGAGACTGAAGGTATGATTCATTCTGAGGCAAAATTCTCTCCAGCTGTAAACCTGTAAAGCCAGACAAGTTGTCAGCTTCCAATGTGAAGTCGTGGGAGACACACAGAATAGATATTCCTTCCCTGGCAAAAGGGAGAAATCACAAAGAAAGGAATCCCAAGAAACCTCAAGACAAAAGTAAATTCCTCTAGATTTTAAATCACAAAAAGATCTTCCTTGGCCTTTTCCCTGTCCTTCAGACTCACTAGTATGATGGAATCACCAGATTTTTGGCCCAACAGAGCACTGACTTCGTCCTTAACCTGGAGGTGTCAACTTGCCCCACAGAACCCAAGGAGGTGATCTGGGACTAGGGAGTAGTCCACAGTCTGGAACCATGATGAAGGTCACTTCGCCCTCCTAGCCTGTGTCCTTTAGGATCACAGTGGATGTCACAGGTCTGGCAATTTCTAAGTCATCTCTGGGGATCTTCTTCTTTTCACTTGAAGAGCAATGCAAGTCTGAGGCAGAGAACACTATCAGCTCATTCCGTCAAAATCCAAGGTATCAAATTTCTTTCATTTCATCTTGTCCTTGAATTTGTCTTTCCAAGCTAGCAGTATTTCTGCTGAGATGGTTGATTGGATCTATGAGCCACACGTACAATTTCTTTACAAAATCATTGTATAACCACATGGTGTTCTTTCCAGAGCAAAATTTCTTGTCTTTGTCAACATAGGCTGAGCACTTAACAACTCTTCTATCTCTGCTTCCTTTTCACTTCATTCTTTCATTCATCTCCTATAATAGGAAAGAAAGGAAAAAAAAGCTTGAAATATATGCAGAAAAATAATCAAGTTCACACTCACAACTTCACCTTTTAGAAAATGCTATGTAACAATTCAGCTGTGTTCTTTGTCAGTAGAAGAGAAGGATTACCTTTCCTCTACCTTCTAAGCCCTGATGCAAATCAATTTGAGGCTCATGTTTCCACCAACAATCTCTTAAGATTTCTAGGCTTTTTCTTACATGCACCTCAAAATGCTTCCATCCTCTACCTGTTACCAAGCTCCATAGCCACTTCCTCATTTTGAGGTATTGATGGTTAAGACATCAATGTAGAGAAGTCAAAGTTCAGCCCTTCCAACAGCTCATTGCTGAACTGTAGAAAAATGATGGAGGTTTTGAGGTTGATTTTAATTTAGCTACTTGAGTCAAGTTACTTTTATCTTCTAATGTTTTCAATGAATTATAGATGTTCCAGGTATACAGCCCTATGATAGCTTCAGCATTTGTCTTCTGATTCACTCTTCTAACATTAATAATATGTTCTCAGTATTATTCTAAATACTTTATATATGTTAACTCATTAACATCTCCCCTTCCCCACCCAGAAAAAAAACCCACAAAAGTTTTAGCAAGGCATGGAACCCTGGCCTAAAAATAATTAAATTGTTAAAAAAAATCTCTGAGGTGACTTCTATTATTATCTTTGCATACTACATATGAGAAAACAGAGCCACAAGAGGGTAAACACCTTGACTAAGTTCCCATATAGTAGTGGTGGCATTCTAATTGGTTCACCCTGGCGTGTACACAATCCATGCATTTCTAACTCTTATTGCCATTTTTCCCTTTTCACGAACTGTACCATCTACCCATCAGTGAAAAATATCTCTTGAATGATCCAAGAAATACACACCAGTCTACCCAGAGGAGCTAAAGCTGTGTAAAGATAGCACATAATATTCACACACAGGGAAAAATATTGTCTATAAATATGTTACAGAATCAATCAGCATCCCACATCTAGGTAAGATGGTTAACATCTCAAAATAGTACACATTCAGGCAAAATGGGTAGCAGTATTTTGTTATGCATTGCCTTCCTGGATTTTATCCTTGACACCTTGTCTGTGAGGTACCGCTGTAAATCCTCCCAAGATGCCTAAGCCTGTGGTTCAATCCTGCCATTCTCTTAAACCAATGTACTCCTCTTGGTCCTTTCCTACAAAGATTGAAAACTCTCACAGTTGGTTTCATCTTTCAGGCAATATCTCTCAACCTTGTCAATTTAGCATCCATGGGGACATGTGGCCATGCCTGTAGAAATTTTTGATTATTATGATTCAGGCAAAGAAGGAAGTATGACTGGCATTCAAAGAGTACAAGTCAGGGATGCTGCACAATATTCGAGAAAGCATAGTTAAGCCTCCAGCAATGAATTATCCAACCCACAATGTCAACAATGCCAATGTGGAGAAAGCACTGGAACCAGACACATGTTTTTAGCACTTAAAGAATGTCAGGCATTAGGAATTGAAGAGCAGGGTGATGGAGAGCCTGTGTACTCTACATCTTCCTATTTCTCCAGTCAAAACTTACAGATGACCATAGCCATGTACAAAGTCATACCTAAGTAGTAAGACATGTATTTTGCCTCTGTACATGCCTTGGCTTCATTTTATTACCAGTAAGCACTTTGTGGAAAGAATTCATCTGACTTTTTTTTTTATTTGAAAGACAATAAAACAAAAGGGGGCAGTACAGAGCAGATCAGAACAGGACAACATAGGCAACACAGTACTTTACATTAAGTCAACTGGACATCAACAGTAGCTAACACCATATCTCTTACTCTGCTATAGTTGAGCATAGTTTCAAATACAATAATATCAAACATAACACAATAGTATAAAGCC
>PVJX010007605.1:0-39166 GCA_004027295.1 Dolichotis patagonum
GAGACAGTCCGCGATGCTGCTTTCTGGGAGACTTCCTGGGGGTGAAGGGCGGGGCTACGGGCCCAAGCAGACCTGGCCCAGATGCTGGTCTCCAGGCAGTTCCCTGCGGATGAAGGGCGGGCCTACCAGTCCCAAACAGTCGCGCCGAGATGCAGGTCTGCGCAGACTTTCGATCCAAACAGCCCAGGCCATGCTACGGGTCCGAGAGTTTCGGGTCCCAAAGAGACAGGCCGAGATGCTGCTTTCTGGGAGACTTCCTGGGGGTGAAGGGCCCTTCCTTGACTCCTTAAAAGGTGAACTTTGGGCCTGAAAAAGTCCCAGTCATTTCCTTTTCATACTGGACCTTAATTTCAGAACTGTTAACTCAGCGGTATGCTGACCCTCAAATTAATGAAACACTTATTCAAGGGGAGGCTGCACTGCGCTCCTCCAATAATCCTACCCCAATGCCACCATCGGACACGTCCAGTGTGTCCGGTCACCCCGGCTCTGTGATTCTTGATATTCCGGAGCCCCTTCCTTGATTGACTATTAATTGGTTTTTAAATCTTAGTATTTTCCTTGAAGATTCTTACAAAGAAGCATGTTGTGAGAAGATATTTTATTTGTGGATTTTCTTAATGTTACAGTTAGTGATGATGCAGTACAGTGTGAAGGACAGTGATTATTTTTAATGACCTTGACATCATCAGAAATGTATTTAGCTAATTAAAGAAAAAAAATTATTCTAAATACATGAAATTCTTATGAACATGATAAAGAAGGGATATATCAAATGACGGGACAACGTAGTGTTTTGGCTTTATAGTGTGATAATTCTGCCTTCTGAAGGCTTGCTCCAAATTGCTCAGTTGTGACTTTTGAAGACTGGCTTGACTTTTGAAGACTTAAATTGTGCTTTTGAAGACTTGCTAAATTGTGGAACATTTTTGACTGATTTTTGTAGTGTGAGTTGAACTGCCCCCATCTTTTTGTGGACTGTGGGACTGGTCCATTGAGCTTCAAGATATTCTGGGGTGAGAAATCTCCTGAGTTACCACTGCTTAAGATTGTGGCATTTTCCACGCAACTATTTTTGGAGAGCAGTCTGCTCGTGTTTTTGGTAAAGAATATTGAACTCAGGACCTTGTGCTTGTCAGACAGGTGCTGTGCCCCTGAGCTACATCAGTGGAGCAATCTGCTTTTATTGCAGTCTGTCTTTCTCAGGGACAACTGTTATCTCCTGTTTTAACTCCATACTGGCTTTTTGGAAATATCATGCCTTTGAACCTAAGAGTTCCCCCTGGTCTAATTTCCGTATTGGGAAAAATTAGTGGATCCTTGAGGGGAAAAGATACTATATTTAAACATTTTATTTTACTTCTTTCCTGATACTTGGGAATTTCCTTAGTGGTGTTAGTCATTTTTGTTCCTGTCTTTTTATCTTTATCAGTATTGTCCATTGGCATATCACACTAACTTGTATGTGTGTGGCTTTTGAATACATTTTAAGTTTTGAGGACTTTGAGCAGAGGACAATTAGTGTTTCCTAAGGGAGACTGGAAAGATTTTGTGGGGCAGGTCTTTTGTGAGCCAGATTTGGAGGAATATGGAGAACAGTAGAAAGACAAAAGGAGGGTATTTAATGTAAGGCAACCAATGTGGTCAGTGTAAGCAGAGACTTGCTCCAGTGAAATGTTAAAAGCTTACTTTTTTCTTAAAGTAAAATCTTTAATTCTCTCTCTCTCTCTCTCTCTCTCTCTCTCTCTCTCTCTATATATATATATATATGTATATGGACTACTTGGAAATAAGGAATATGTTTGTTGGAGTAAATGGTCCATACAGAGCCTGTTAGGGCAGGCAGATCCAATGCTCTCAACCTTGGACAACTAATAATGTGACCTCACAAGATTGGAAACTTTTGACGTTAATTTTTGATTTTGAGCTATATTGATCATGACTGGATTGCATGATGCTTGAGTGCAGGGTGTGTCGGTGACTACTGAGCACAATGTAGGGGAAGGCACAGTGCAGTGCTGACTTTACCTTCCATGCCTACCACATACAACTAGTAGAATCAGATTCTGACCATATCAGATGTTACCTGTACTTTTGTGACTTGGAGAGTACAATGCAGTGATTACCAATAATAGTATTTCAACCTACCTGTCTACACCAATAATTGTATTTTAGCCTACCTACCCATGTATGCTTATGAAGACAAGTGTTTATTTATTTATTTTTTAATATGTTCTTCCAGACCTTTATTTTGGTAAGAGATGGAGGTAGGTAGGAAAGTCTGAGGCTGATTTCATGTTCCTCGTTGGCAATTCCATGCATTTTGTTTTTCTGTTCTAAATTTGATATTTTATATATTTTTTTTAATTTTAAAGGTATAGAAATGAAACAAAACAGTGGTAAAACATTAGGAAATCTACAATAATTACTATATTGTGTATTGTTATCCTCTAAATAGTTGCTTAGACTACCGGCCTTAGGCTTGCAAAGTCAGTATAGTTCCTCCAAATCAGCCAGTTGCTTATGGGGGTGGTATAGGTGGTGCTGGTGGTGGTGGTGGTGGTTGTGAGTGGGGGACTCGGGGGGTTGAGAGGTTTCTTTTCTTTCCAGTCTGTGCACTGGCTCATGGATGTAGCTTCCTTCCTGGTGCACTGGCTGAGTCACGGGGCGGGACATAGCTTTCTTCCTTGTGTTTGTTTTTAAACAGATATATGTTTTCTTAATTACTAAACTGGGATTGATCTTATTCCATTTTAATGTTATAATAAAAATTTTTAAATTTTAATGTTATAATAAAAGGCATAATATTATAATAAAAAGCATACAAAGGGGTACATACATTAATTATATTGTATGATTTATATGTGGCCCAAGACAACTCTTCTTTGCTCATTGCGGCCCAGGGAAGTCAAAAAGTTGAACACATATGTGTTAGGAGATGTGCCTGGAAGTTAGGGGCATGTTGTGTAAGGCTTTGATTCCTGGACCAAGGGATTACTAAGGTGGTAAGCAGTGTTCAACATTTTTGCATAGTGGGAGGACAGGAGAGATGTGAGGTTTTACAAAGATTGATCTCTAAGGTAGGATGCAGGATAACTGGAAAGGGAGACAGGATTTCACCAATGCAGGCATAAATTGAAGGGGCTCTGGACTTGTGTTGCTAAGATGGGGGCAGAAAGGGAAGAGATATGTTGGAATAGTAGCTTATTTGATATAAAATGTTTAAATTAATATTTACTTTTTGCTCTATTGTGATTGAGGGGTTTCCTGCCTGAGTGACAGGGAGAGGCAAACTATATATATATAAATATATATATTTATATATATATATATATATATATATTTTTTTTTTTTGTACTAGGGATTGAACTCATGACCTTGCACTTGCCAGGCAGGCGCTTATGCCGCTGAGCTAAATCCCCAGCCCCTAAACTGTATTTTAGTTTAGAGGGCTACTCTGAAGGAAAGATAGATTTATACATCCCAAGTTCCAGGGGAAGGAAAGCTTGTGGATGAAAGGACCTGGAAATAGCTGAACATGGGGAAGATGAAGATTGATGCAGGTTTTCAAGTGGAAGAGACATCTCGTTTTTGTTGTTGCCAGTTAGTTGATGACAATCAGTAAAAGAGGAGATCTGTAGATCAAAGATCGTATCCTGGATGGCTAAGAGGATGGCGAAGGGGTACGATGTGTCTTATAACACAGAAAACTTAAGGAGAATGAAAACTGAAAAGAGGAGTAGTGGATTTAAGATACCTGAGAACCAAAAGCGTTTGGAGACAGGGTGTCACCATGTAGTTCAGGTGCGAGATGAGAGCATTTGGGTGGAATGGTTGGAACTGAAAACCAGAGGACATGTGCTTTATGACAGAACAGGTGCTGAAGAAATAAAAGCAGGATGTAGAGATGTTATACATCTCTGCATATTATATACATATTGGTTATGTCCTTACCCGCTATTCAGTACTTTTACTTAAATGGCATGACAGGGAGATAAAAGGAGATGGAATTCAAAACTGCCCAACTACATCCCTAAGAGACTGGTTAGAATAACTGAATGGCCTGACTAGGGTGAAACCATTACCTACTTAGATTACTGCAAATCAGATTAATTACATAATGATTTTTATTCCTGAAGGATCATTGAAATTGATTGAAAATTTAACAAATTTAAAATGAGTGTGGATTTCACTGAAAGTTATACTAAATACATTTTTTAAAAAATATTTCAGTTTCTATGCAGATTTTGGACCTCTGAACTTGGCAATGGTGTACAGATACTGCTGTAAACTAAACAAGAAACTAAAAGTGAGTATTGTAGTGGTGTTTGTATTTTGGTATTAAAGCATTTGAATCAGGAGATTTGCTCAATGGGATTGCTGCATACAAACCATTTTAGTAAGGTAATTTTCATCTTTGGAAATTTATGTGAGTAGTATACCTACAAGTTGAAATTGATCCTCCTAATTATACCACAAAGGACATGTTAACCTCTCTTATTTTTCAGGATGAACTGCAATATGAGCTGAATGAGGTCACTGAGATAGTGATCTAAGAAAGAAAGCATAAATCCTTTTAGGTTGTTGTTAATGAGTCTCTATTGAATTTCCTTCTAGGATAATTTTTCTGAATACTTCAGGTCTGCTTGCAGACATTGTTACTGGGTGATGAAAGGACTCATCAAGGTTGGAGTGTGGAGTGAAACTGTTTTCTGTCTGGTCAATATTGAAGTGTTTGTGTATTTCCTGAATGTCATTGCTGTAGAGTTAATAGCCAAGTAAGACTGTTGAACTAGTAGCAGCAGTTGAGCATAGATTTTACCTGAGATGGCAGAATTCTGTTCATATGCTCAGAAGTCACAAACAATTTTGATATAACAAGATCTGGTTTCATTTTCTATACTTCTATGTGATTTTGACATGTAGCTTTTTTTCTTCTTAAATTCTAAACGTGAAGAAAAGTAACATTTCTATTCTTAGTTTTAGTAAACTTATTTTGAAAGCAATATTTTTTTCTTCCAGTTTTTAAATGCACATCTTAAGTATTTCATTTTGGAAGACAATACTGCACAGCATACTCTTAACAATAAAATTATAATGCTCAGGTGTTTTATTCTTTCTCCTAGGTGAAACATTGCTATTACATAGGACAGTGTCTTAAATACATTAACTCAGTGTTCCTTTTTGTTTTTTAAATTGAATTTATGTATTGGAATCAGTCTGGTAGAGAATTTCCTATAGAATATGTAATTGAATTCATATGTTTATGAATATGTTACTGAATTCTTATGTTTATGAATCTATTATTGAATTCTTATATTTATGAATTTACAGATTTTTGCTATTCATCTCAAAGTGTTAAATGGCCATGGAATGACACCAAAGACAAGTCTTTTTTGTATATAGTTAAATTACATAAAATCTATGGCACTAAATTCTTCTAGGAATTAACTTATAAAATATTGTCTGACTTGACAATATATTTGCAACTTCCTTTAAAATAGATCTGTTTTTCAGAGGAGCTGTTATCTGTAGTTTAGAAAACAAAATAAGTCAAGATTTTTATAACCATCAGGAAAGTAAATAATATTCTTTTATAGAAAATGAACTTTCAGTGACTGAACTAACAAGGAAAGAATAATTAATAAATAATTGAAGTTTGCATTTTGCTTGTAAGGACCTAGGAATTTCTTTGGTTTCTCGACTGGCCATGTTAACATATAGTTGGTATGAACCAGGTGTTATAATTAACAATCTGGGACCTCCATACCTCCTGGAGTTACTGAAGAGAAAAAACTCATTATGAGGAAAATAAAATCTCTTTGTTCTGACTCAGTGTGATATGCAATTGCACAGGGGTAGATAGATTGAATGAAGATTTTTTTTCTCCTAACATACAGTGTTCTGTACTGAGCAGTTTGGGTGAGTATTTATATTCTTGTTTTGATTTGCTTTCACTTGAGAGCTTTCTTAAAACATCGTGAAGGTATTAAAGTCCAGACAGTCCCTTTGGTTCATTTCAGTGGTCAGCTGGATTCCTGGAATGACATTTTTAGCTTTAGTACAATTAAGGGCACTCTTCACTCTCTGAGGGACTGACTTTTCAGAACTCAAACATTAATTAAGTCTTGGGTATCTCCGTGAACCATGCCAAATAGAATCTCTGTATTAAGAGAAAAAGATTTATTTTATTGGTGCAAAGTTGGAATTGGTTCAGCCTTGTAGAATCTCAGTTTTTTTACTTGTAAAATAGGGATTCTAGACCCCTCACAGGAAGGTGGTTTGGATTACATTAGAAAATATATCTGAAGCAGCTTTGCAAATTTTAAGATTAAGGTTCTATACCAAAGACAGTTACTAATGTAACATTTGTGAATTCTAGCAGGAAATACCATAAAGACCATTCTTCCATGAAATTTATGAACACCTTCTTCTCATATGGGAAAGCTGGCCAATAACTTTAGGCGTTTAAATGACTATTTAGTCAAGACCAGAAAGGGAGGTCCAGGATAGGGATGTGACCTGCCTGGTGCTGGAAGGTGAAGTCAGGGCTTGTCTTCCTTCTTTCTCTTTCAGCATGGCCTTGAACTCTAGGCAGTTCTCCTGCTTCAGTCTCCTGAGTGCTGGGGTTATAGGAATGAGCTACCTTGCCTGGTGGGCTTCTCTTGATTGCATTATTTTTTGGGGTGGTGGTGGTGGTGGTACTAGTAATTGAACTCAGGATCTTGTGCTTGCCAGGAAGGCGCGTTACTGCTGAACTATATCCTCAGCCCTGTTTGCCTTCTTCTCTGTGCCCTTGTGGTAAGCAGAGTGTTGAACTGGGGCTTTCTCTGCTGCCCTCTCCACCTTGTATACAGGTGTCTCTGCCTCTTCCTCCTAGGGACTGTTACTGCCCCTTTGACTGCTTTGCTTTTGGGAATCTAGGCTCCAGGCTGTTCAGCCTGGAAAACACCCTTGTTCCATGCCTAGTGGCACATTCTGTCTCTCATGCTGCCGCCCTCTACCTTCAGTTTCCCCATCCTCTTAGTTTGTTGGTGCCCTGCAGTTGTCCTGTGCCTGAGCCCTTGGTCATTTGTTTTGGGAAGGCACCTTGCCTACTCCACACTTGCCATCTTCCCAGCCGGTGATTCCATGCACTAATTTACTGGGAACTCTGGTACTCCTGCCACCCCCTGCCTTGCACTCAGCCCACGGTACTACACCAGTCATTCTCCACATTTGTTCCTGAGGCCTTGCAGAGTGGAAAGCTCTTTCTCTTTGGCTTGATAACTCCTTTAAGACCTCTTTTTAGGCATCACTCTTGAGGAAGCACCTCCTTGCCCTTCTGAACTTGGCTGGAGGACACCTCTCCTGTTTTCCATTACAGATCTGTGCAGATCTCTCTCGTTCATGAATTATAATTGCCTCCTTGAACCTATCTTTCTCGTTAGACTGTGAGTTCCGAGAGGATGAGGGCATGCCTGGTATCTTTGTGTCTCCAGTGCCTAGCATAGGGTCACTGACTACACTGAATCTTTGGTTGACCTTGCAAGGAATCCTTAGACTTTCAGGTCCCTTTCTACCTATCGGCCTCCAGAGATTTCAGAACTATAGCTTACTCTTGGCATCCTCACTCTCTCACTATGCGCTGATTTCTTAGTCCTTTGCTGTTCAACTTCTGTCTTCTCTACCAGATCTGTTCTAGTGACATCTTAAACACAGAAGCTAGTAGCATTTGCTTTGTCCACAACTCCTTTAATGGAAAAATATGGCATTGCTGAAATTCATCTTTGAATTTTTCTCTTGTGTGGCTTCCTAATTTCTTTAGGCACCTTTTATTTTCCAGTTTGGAAATTTTTATTCCTTCCAATAAAGCTTTTATGATTTTCCCCCATATCCAGTGCCTTATGTAGACAGGCAATACCTTGCCATGGATTTTGTGATAAATCCACATTTCTCATTTCTTAAGTGGTCAAAAGGTATGTTTCAAGTTAATGGCTTGGAGTGGTGAGTTTGTGTTATTTTAGTGTGTGTTCACATGCATTCTATCCCCGGTTGCCTGAGTTTTAATTATTTTGATTACTATCACAATTATCCTTCGCACATCTGCACAGATTAAAAATCCAAAACCCCAAAACAAAACAAAACACCATCACCAACAAAAAAACCTATTGTTTATTTTAAACTGTACTAGAAAAGTTGTCCCAAGAATTATGCAAAAATGGTAAGTTGCAGTTTGCTGTTTCTACTCAGCTGTTACTTGTGATGAATGAAGCAATCAAAAAAGGGAAGGCTTATTGAAGTGAGAATAGTTGGCTAAACTGTGTGTTATTTAATGCTAAACATCATCAATGACTGATTGGCTAGAGCAGGAATTACTAATCTGGTATTTTAAGGGATTCATAAACTCTGAAATTATATGTACAGCTTTGTATGTATTAACATTTTCCTTCTGGGAGGGTTGATTCATAGCTTTTTATCAGATTCGCAACAGAATCATTGGCACAGAGATTGCTAAAAACAATGGACCAAATCTTCAAAAGAGAAGGCTGTACTAGCAAAAGACAAAGTTGTAGTACTTTAATAAACAATACCTTCTCCAAATTTGATCAGTTAAAATGATACTTGGAAAGTTTTGTAAATGTAATACGATTGGCTGGCTTTTCCTAAAATGACTGATATAGTTTTAACTCTTGAATTCCTTTCTGTCAGAAGAACATAAAAATCACTGAAAGAAGGGAAGGCTTTCCAGGACAGTGTTTTTTTTTTTCTTAAATACTTGTTATTTATGAATCTACAGGGCAATTGCAGTAATTTTGAGCACTATTTAAAGAGGGATTTAAAGAATATTCACAGAAATGTAATTTTAAATATATAAAATATTCCCGGGAGTCTTTTCCAGGTAAAACAGGGGAGTGGGCATCATGCGATAAAGGATGGTACTAAAGCCCAGATGGCAGATGGCAGGGCTCTGGGAGTGTCCTTGTTGCTGAATGAATCAGTGCAGTAATTCTATCTTGGAAACCAGGCACCTGCTACCATCTCAGGTGGTTGGATACAAGAACTCTTTTGATATAATGATTAGCTCACTCTTTGTTTACAACTGCAAGAACATATTGAGATTTCTTCATGCAGTTCTGTTCTGTTTCAGGTTCATGGGGTTCAGGGGAAGAAAAGCTACTCTACTTTGGAGACAGTTCATGTAGTTTAAAGAGGTACTGAGGCACTAATGCAGTATCTCACAGGGGAGTGAGCAGGTAGAGAGTGTGCAAGGCCTGAGGCTGTTTGCCCATTCAAGATTCCTCAGGACGGAAGAACCCAGGATTCTCTTCAACTACAAGATCAACATGATCAAATATTCTTTATGGGCAACTTTTCTCTGACCTTTCAATATCACTTAAGTCAAATGTGCCATTTTCATTAATGAAATATATTGGGTTGGAAACAAAGTGGACCACACAGAGACATCTTTTTCTTTTTAAAGAAACTATTCAACTGATTTTATCTTAGTTCTAAATAAGAAGCATAAACCATGTTTTGTTTTGTGCAGCCAAAGAAAATTTTCAAGAATATTCCTTTCCTGAGAAAGTTGGAGGTAAACCATGTAGAGGTTATGGCTGCTCACAGGAAGACCTGTTCATTTTATTGCTTTTGCAGTGAGATGACCACTGATTGCTATGGAGATGCTGATTGCTGCGGCTATTACTGGGCTAGCCTAGTCACCTGTAAGAGAATGATGCCTTGGTCACCATGGTCCCTGTGCTGTGATTTCCTTAATCTGACCATTATTGGCAGAGCTTGCTTGTTTAGAGAAATGCATGGGCTTTATTTCTTATTAAAGAGCATATTATCCTGACCACACTAATGTCTTCCTTAGCTCAGTCAGACTGAGTCATACAGCTCAATTAAACACTGTGTTCTACCAAATGACTTAAAAAACTGTACTTTTCAGCATGGCAAATGACTTAACCACAAGGCTGCTTAAGATCCATGTGTCTTTAAATTGACCGTTAACTTTTCTTTCCTTTTGTTTTTGATCTGTTTTTTTTTTGTTGCTGTTGTTGAATGTTTGTGTTCTCCTGACCTACGCTGATCAAGTGCATGATCTGTGTATGTTACCATAATCCAAGCATAGCCTGGGCTATTTGTTATGTGTGGCATGCCGTCATTTTTATCTGGCTCTCCGAGTTGCTGTGGCTTCATGTTCATAAGGAATGATCTCACCAGAAATCAACCTTTCACGTGGCTTTTCTTTCTGAGATAGAAAATGTCTGTGGCAGGTCAACACTCTCATTTTAGTTTCTGTTGTCTATAGTAGCAGTCATTTTCCTTTGCTTTATAAATAACTGTTCAATATTAGATGATATATTATATACCTATTGTGATTTCATAAAAGCAATAAAACTTTGTCAGATAAGCAGTGTGAGTGTGCAAATTTCTATACGTTTGGCTATTTTGATATTCAGTACTAAATTGCATCTTTTATCCATCATTTTGACCTGATTAAATGGAAAAACTATTGAGCCTGTACTTAAGTTCATTTTTGTTGTTGTTTTGAGACAGGGTCTCTCTATATAATTCAAGCTGGCCTTTGAACTCTCACTGTGTAGTGCAGGCTGGCCTCAAACTGGCTGTGAACCTCCTGCCTCAGCCTCCTGAGTGTGGGGATTATGGGCATTTACCGACATACCTGGCCTTTAAGTTCATTTTATTTGTGCCCGTGTAGCATGCATAAGTTTCTATGCAGCTTTTCCCCCTTGTATTTGTAGCTAGCTCTTTGTCCAGTACTTTGCATCACACATTTATTAGATTGTTAGCATATAAGGCTAGAGACTGGGGCTCTCTCCAGGGTGTTTAACACACAGCAGCTGCTCAGTTCATGCCAAGAGCCAATAGAGTCTTCTCTTGTCTTGGTATCCTGGCATCCACCCCTGCAAACTGCTTGCCAGTGCCCTTCATTCAGTTCACAGACATGTTGTTGGGTGTGAGTGATGTTTTAAAACATTTAAATTCATAGTCGATATCTGTGACTTAGGAAAATTTCCACACAATTCTCAAGTTGGGGCTTTTAGATATTGCAGTATTTGCTAATTCTGCTCCATTTCCTGGATGGGAGCTGTGGTTTGGAGCTAAGTGTATCTTGGATAGGGAATGCTTTTCCATTTTGCCAAGTGACCCATTCCAAATTCTTGGTCCCTGAAAGCATCTGAGTTTGGAACTTCGGGAATAACTTCATTTATAACAGCTTAATTATAAAGTCATTAAAGGAACTTGTTCTTAAAGTGATGTTACCAGCAATGCATGAATTTGCAAATTGTAATGAGGAGGGTTTCTGAGGAGTTTAGGGAAGTGTTTTATGTAGCACGCTTTTAAAAGGCATGTAAATATTCTGTGCTACTAATTTAAAAAAAGGAATATGATGTAGTTTGGAGTTTTTTCACAAGAGAATTTAAACTTCCTTTGGGGCTTCTTGACCAGATGGACAGGGCTTTAGGATTTCCAGGGATGGGACCAGTGATATTTGTATGCAATTCTCCAAAATTTAGCAATATCTTAGGCCAGTGGATTTCAGTGTGTGGTTCCTGGACTAGCAGCATTAGTTTACTGGGGAACTTGATAGAAATGCACATTCTTGGGCCCTGTGCCATTCAATCAGAAACTGAATCAGTGAGGCCCAGCAATCTGTATTTTAATCAGCACTTCAAGTCACAGCAAATCAATCTTTTAAGAGAATGAAATAAAGTATTATAATAAAACGTACTGTCTATATCTAGAGATAGTTCACTTTTTATTTCTGAAAAAAATTTAGTAATACTGACCAATTCAATCTGAGAGCTACTTAAATTCTGCACCATGAAATTTGTTAGGGTGTCATAATGGAGATTTACACAGGTTATTGCGCTCAGTGGGACAGCTGTGGATTTCTCCTACTTCCCATACTTGCTTTGTAAATGTACACCGCAGACCCTCTCTGGCTCCCAGTTTATATTCTCCTGGTAAAACACAGTACGCTCAGTATATTTCAGCCCTGACCAGGACGTTGGCTTTGGGAGACATTCTGTGTCTGCTTAAACTGGACCCCTTTGGCACTGTTCTTATTGCTCTAGAAAATGACGGGATATAGCAAATGACTGATGTTAGCCATCATTGTTTTTGTTGTTATTTTAGAGAGCTGATTGTGTCTGCTTAGCTTTAAGAGGTTCAGAAGGGGACCAAGGATTTTGCTCAGCGGCATAGTACCAGCCTGGCAAGTGTGAGGTTGTGAGTTTGATTCCAGTACGTTTAAAAAAAAAAAAAAGATTCAGAAGGCTACATAGTTCAATTTTAGGTCAGAAATCTAAAATATAGAAAAAGCTCATTTTAGGACAGAATTCTAAAATATGTATTTGTAATGGTCATGAGCAACCTCACTATGGAAAGCAAGCTAGTAGGCCTTTGTATTTCTCTGTAACACTCTCTGAATTCCTTTCATCTGACCAGTTTCTAACTTTGCTTTGCTATGGTACCCAGTTTTTATTTTATTTTATTTTTTTTGTGATCTTGAAACTGCTTATGTAAAGCAAAAGTAATCTGTAATAGAAAGGCTAGCTCACTGAAGGCCAGAGTTTACGACTTCATTTAGCAAATATTCCTGGAGGGCTGTGGGCCTGTCTGCTGTGGAGGACACAGACACACTGAGAAGGCAGCTGTCAGGCATATGTTTTCATGGGATTAGGGCAGATTGTGAGAAAACATCTATGAGGCTCATTCATAAAGTCAAAGGCCGCTGTCTCTAAACTATACCTTTCCCTGTGTGATAAAGTTCTTCAGTGAAAGATCTTGAAGGGTGAGGTTCATGTCTTCAGTTGTCAGTTCCCATTGGGTGGTTTGGTTTCTTCTGCAGTGCTTTGATTATGTAAAAAGTAGGATTTGTTTTTAAGAGAGAGGTGTGTTTCATATTTGAGGGGAAAAACATTAAAGAGTTTTTGTAGCTGGGCATGGTAGCATGTTCCTATACTCTCAGCAGTCTGGGAGGAAGAGGCTGAAAAATCACAAGTTTGAGCCCAGTCTGGGCATCCTGACAACTTAGTGAGGCTTTGTGTCAAAATTTTTAAAAAGGCCTGGGGGTGGGGTACAGCTTAGTTTGAAAGCCTTGGGTTCCAAAAGAAAGGAAGTTTTTGTGTATTAATCTAGTGATTTAAAAATCTCAGCTAAATAATTGGCAAAATGTTTTATTATCCCTAACATTTTTCATTGCAGTACCACAGTGTGTCTTTTGGAGTGCAGTGCCCATGATATAAAGCTATGGATCAGGGTGACCCGTAGAGGGAGGTCTGTCTCTGACAAGGAAGAAAATTAGGACAAGGTCACAGTACATATGGTTTCTCTCTGTTATCATTCACTTTGAATTAGTTTTGATTCCTTGAACAAGAGCTCAGCCCTCTGTGATCTGACCTAGGAGACACTGGTCAAGCTTCACTAAGCAGCAGATCATTTCTTGGCTGTAATACTTTTAAACTTCACTGTAGAATTTAATTCCAAAGACATCTGAGCCAGGTAAATGCTAGGAACATCACCTTTCCCTGTATACTGTGCTAGGCAGTAAGCTCAAAAGCAAAACAACCCAGTTGCTTCCCATAGGCAGTGTTGTAAATAGTTAAAATCTTTGGGGCCAGGGATTTAGCTCAGTGGCATAAGTACCTGCCTGGCAAGTGCTAGGTCATGAGTTCAATCCCCGGTACAAAAAAAAAAAAAAATCTTTAGGTAGATTTTAAAGGGGCCATTATTTTTGAAATAATTTTTGAAATTTTTACAAAATATAAGAAATGCTTCTGAGGCCTTAAAATTTATATTATTTTTACTTATGAAGCATTTATAGATATGCAGTGAAAAAATTGTCTTAGAATTCTGATCTTCAGCCTCAGGCTTCCATTTTAAGAATCTATGTTCTCTATAATTTAGAACAAGCAAAAGAAAACAAAAACCAAGCATAAATACCCCAAAACATAGGTCCATTTTCATAATAAATTTCAAAAAAACCCCTATAACAACACCCCACTCTGAGGCCCCAAAACAAACACAACCAAGAAATGAGCAAGCGTTGAAAAAGACCAAGAATCCAAGTTATTGTTTTTGCCAAGATTTGTTGAGTACATACATTTCCACAACATCGAACAGGAATAGCTTAGTATGAAACCTAAATTCTTACGAGAAAAAAAAAAGCATGATAAGAAATAATTCAGCCCAAAGATGAGTTGTTGATGTTTTCTTCCGCACTGAGTTTTAGGGGGCCAGGAGATGTGGAGTGAGAGGTTGGGCCTTGAAGGAACGCAGAGACCTTACAGTCAGGGCTAGTCCTGTGTATAGGGTCATGGGAGGCTGCCTTTAGGTGTCTGGGATTCCGAGATGAGAGGAGACACTTAGGTCTAGAGGGCCTTCACTCCTGTTTTGGTAAATCCAGCATAACTTATTGATGGAGAGTAATAAACAGCAAAACCAACCCAATAACAAATAGAATTAAATAAAAAAAGAAATTGGCCATCAGTAGTTTCAAGGTGAGGGAGAAAGGAGACAGATGTCAACTCTCTTGGTAGAGGCCTTAAAAACCTTTAGAATGAGTATTAAGAGTACTGAATGAACCAAAATTACTTTTTTCTCTTTTACTTCTTAGGAGTATTTTGATAAATCTGTCAGAAAATAAGTTTGTAATGGAGACTGTCTTTGGGTGAAACACAAAGTTTTAAAAGTCTAATGAAAAAGACACTGCCATTTTCAGAGCACTTTGATTATCAAAGGCCCTTTGATTATCAAAGAAGTAGCCAAAAGTGTGTGACTGGCCTGTAGCTGGGATATGTGCAGCTATGCAGTTTCTTTCTTAGAACAGATTGCATAGTTTCTTCTCCTTGTAGAAAATAGCATGGTAAACAATTCTCTGTGACTTGTGTTCAGAGTATAAGATATAAAAAAGAGTTATAGACAATAGGAAAATGTACCTATGTAACTCTATTTTGAAAATCATTTGTTAGGATACTGTAAGGGTTTTTGAACTATGAGGAATTAAGTTTAATTGAGTTACATCATCTTTGTCATCGTTCTAGATATATTTGGGGTTAATTAATAATTTTATTTCATTAAACAGATCTTTTCATTTTTCATGTATTTTTTTTCATTTTTAGCATGTATAAAACTATGATGTTTACATTGGGGTTTAGTTAAATACTTGAGCATGCAGCATATTGCCTGGCATATAGCAAGTGCTTAATAATTGTTTGAACTCATGAATTTAATATATGGTGTTATATTAAGATATTTGCTGATATTCTTTTGATGCTTGTCTTTTCCCACTAACCACTTATTTGCAGTTAATTAAAAGGGAATTATTCTATAACACATTCTAAAAAGAAAATATTAATATTGGTATCTAAAAATTAAAATTTTTAGAGAAGGCAACAGACTGGTTGGCATATTGAAAAACAAATTGTAAAATATGAAAAGTACTGATAAGTTTTCTTGGAGCAGGAGTAGTGTGAAAAAGAGTGACTAAACTGTACATAAAAGATCAAGAATAAACCTTCAAAAATAGTTCCTGTTAACAGAGATTTTAATGATTTTATTATTTCCCACCATATCCATTTGTTTTTTGGAGGCAAGCATGTTATATTTTCAATTTTTCCATCATAATGGCCTCCAAGAAGGTGAGCTCATCACCTCAGCTCCCAAATGCCCACACTCAAATACCGTGTAAGTCAAAGTTGAAAGTGGTTAAATTTTTCAGACTATAACACACCCCTGAATGTCAGGATGATGGTTATTTTCTGTATTTTTTTTATGTTGTCATTATGGTTATACTTCTTTGTATCTCTTTCTAGTCATACAGTTTATCAAGAAAGAAAATTGTGCACTATACCTGTTTTGACCAACGGAAAAGAGCAAATGCAGCATTTTTGATAGGTGCTTATGCTGTAAGTACTTTTTTCATTATTATTTTCTATAATCATCACAGTGAAATGCTCACCATTTCAATAAAATCCAGGCCACTTTACCAGTGAGATTGTGAGAATGGGGAGATTGTTAGTGGTTTGGGAATTGATCTGCCTTTGAAAGCAGGGACTGGCACTGATGGAGTGTTAGTATATAGTGAGAGAATTTTACAACCACAAGGTGTGGCTTGGATTCCACAGCTGTAAATTTTAGTAAAAAGAATACCTACTGAGAGCATTTCCAGGAAAAAAAAAGCTGTGTGTGTATACATGTGAAGTGCGAGGGTAGATAATAGGGAAAACAGACATGAGCAAAGTATATATGGCAAATATTAAAAGTATATATGGCAAAGTATATGTGGCAAATATTAAAAAGTCATTTGTTTTCAAAGAAAAGTAATTTTATAGTGTACTGGCACATGGATGTGGTGGCTCATGCCTGTAACCCCAGCGCCCAGGAGACTGGGGCAGGAGGATTGCCATGGATTTAAGGTCACCTTGGGCTACATAGTGAGTTCAAGACCAGTCTGAACTACATAGCAAGACTCTGTCTCAAAAAATTTAAAAAACTGTGGCTATGGCTTAGCAATGCAGTGTCTGCCTGGCAAGTATGAGGTCATGTGTTCAATTCCCAGTACCAAAAATAAATTTAAAAAATTTTCTCGAAAACTTCTACAGTCTGGTAAGGTGTTCCATTTTTGGGAGATGAAGAAATCCGAGATGGCTATAGAACACATTTTAAAAAATCAATTCATTCATCTATTCTATATAAATGTCTGCAGTAGGAAAACTGAATATAAACCATGCATACATTACAGTTTCCCATGTAAATAGACAAGACCTTTAAAAAATAACCTTGAGAGGCTGGGGGTTTAGCTCAGCAGCACAAGCAACTGCCTTGCAAGCATGAGGTCGTGAGTTTGATCCCTGGTACAAAAAAAAAAAAATCTTGAGTAGATTTTGTTATTCTCTGCAAATACTAAAATGTCAATAAGAATTTCATATGAGCACATTACAGTTTCTGGAATTTTCTACATAGGTAAGACGGAGCAAAAACTTGGAAGGTAGAATCGATTAGTGTTAAAATGTACTTGTAACACAGAATAGCATTTCAGAGAGATGTGTGACATCTAGTTAGCAGTGTGTTCAGTGCAGCGGGAGGGATGTCATTTCCCCTCATCTTTGGGGAAGGCCAGCTTCTCTGAAACCCGGAAGCACACTGCTGCGTGACCTTTTGAGGGCTCATTCTGAGGCCTTGATGGAAGGATGCTGGTTAGGAGACCTCACACTCTGAACCTCAAGCCTGAAACTCTGGGGGACAGCCCAGTGGTGCTGTCAGGAAGGCTATGAACTGTGGAGGGCACAGGCTGTGAAGAGCAGCAAGCTGACAGCCAGGGTGCTGGCCGGGCCTTGCTTCCTGGACTGCGGTGCCCAGCTCTGCCTCCCTCTCCTCTTGACGTGGCTGCAGCAAAGCCTTAGGGTCTGCCTCCTGGGCCCTTTGCATTCTTGCTGGGCTACGAATCAGACAGACATGAGTTTTTCATCATGGTGGGGCTCTGTGGTGGTGGACAAGCTCTTTCTCTCTCTTAGGTTTATTTACTTTAGCTGTAAAATGAGAAAGGTTGGATGTAATGATCCCTAAATTTCTCATTCTCAGGTTACTAGGATTAGTTGTAGCACCAGCCAGGCTATTGCTTTAAAGAACACGCCTGAAAATCTGGGTTTTAGATGGAAGGTTCAGGGCAGTGCTGGTAAACTGAATTCAGCAGGCAAGCATATTTTTCGCTTTATGTTGGTAACTGCTACTCATTTGAAACTGATGATTGAAACTGTGATTAAAATAAGGAGTGCTTTCACTAATGTCTGGGCTTGAGCCACGTAAACAGAGTGTCTTTCCTGCAGATTTGTGACACTTCGTGAGCATATTATTTGTGAATCCTTTATCATAAAGAATTGCCATCAAAAAGAGGTTATCCATCTGCTAATCTTATTGTTTCTTCCCCTTGTTTCTCTCCTTTTTCTCACTTACCCTTGCTGTTTTGTTTAGTGTGGCCCTTCAGATTACCTGTAGGATTTTGCAGTGAACTAGTTACAGTTATAATAGGTGCAGATAGTGTATGATAAAAGACCCTGTGAAAAATACATTGTCTTAAGGCATAACTTTCTACCACTTTAAAGAACACAAAGGGAGAGAAATCAATGCTGACGTGGTGAAGAAGTGCTGAGCACAGCATGGGCTTGTCTTACATGCAAGTTACAACCCTGAGTATAAAGTGATTTTTCTTCTACTAATCACTTCCGAATTGATTTCTTTATCTAATTTTGGAACTGCATTCCCCAGAAAGCTATTTGACACAAACCCTTAATAAAATGACGCTAAGACTTGCAGTCCTTCTTGGAGTTTTATGCCATCGTCTGTGTGCCCTTAATTGTTGACACAACTCTTGGAAAAAGACGGTAATATGCCTTACCCATACACCTCAGTTAAATTTCGTATGTGCTCAGTGTTGCTGGTTGGGTGTGTCTCAGTCTTCTGAGAGAACATTATCTGGGCATAAAGGCCTTTACTTTTGGAGCAGGCACATATTGTGGGGCAAACCAGGTAGGTATGTTTGATCAGAGACAGATCCTTAACAGTGAAGGTGATCTTTTCTTTTAAAATGTAGCATCCGCCTGCTTCAAAGAGAATTGACTTATACAAATATTTCATACTTAAGACAACCTCAGTCTCTAAGTCTTAGTTTTCTAATTGGTGAAATTTGATTAATACCAAGGTTTTCCTGTCTGTCTCACAGAATTTACTCTGACGATCAAATATCGAACTGCCTGTGTGATAGCTCCCCCTTACATATCTACATACTATCTCAAATTTATTGCTTTTATTCTTTCTCTCTCCAAATCTATTTGTTCCCCTGGTCATCCCACCTATACTTCTAGTTATAAATTAACTGCCACTATCGACCTGCTAAATCAAAAACATAGTAGTCATTTTGGTTTACTTTGTTCCTTCATCCACATTATCCTTCTTGATGAGTTTGGTCAGCTGTCTCTGGGCAGCACACATTGAAGTGGAATATATTTTTTCATCAATAGGCATCACCTAGCGTAGTCCTGAGTGACCTGTGACATGTGCACTGCAGCAGGCTGTTTGTTATCATTGAAAGCTCTAAAAGGTTCATATCCCTGACCTAGACCAAGACTGTCATTGTTCATCTAGATTACTACCATGCCTTTATACCTCGTTTTCTGTTTTCCTTTTTACTTTCTTGCTTCTTTTTAATTTAGTTGCCACATAATTGTCAGAGTACTTTTTTTAAAAATAAAAATCAGAGCTGGGTGTGGCAATACACACCTGTAGTCCCAGCTTCATGGGAGACTGAGATGAGAAGATCATTTGAGCCCATGAGTTTGAGAACCCATCTCCAAAAAGCAAAAACAACAGTAATATACACACAAATATGTAAATTAAAGCACCTATTTGAAGACTGATTGTGCACTGTTCTTGGCATAAAATGCATCCTCCTTACCACGCCATTAAGATTCTTTCTGAACTGACCCTGTCTACCTCTGTGAACTCCTTTCTTTTTTATTTTTTTATTTTTTACTTTTTTTTTATAATTTTTTAAATTTTATTTTAAAAGGGAGTAAAATTAAACACAACAAAACAGAACAGACTGGGACGTAAGAAAGCATAAATTTCAAAGCTAGACAACCAGAGATCTTCACTATCTGTCATATTGTCTCTTGTTTTCTTCCAAATGGTTGTCCTTATCTTTGCATATGGAGAGCTCATACTAAATAACAGCCAATCTTTTCACAAGATGTGCAGTTCACTGGTTCCCACTTGCTAGGCAAGGGGGAGGGGGAGGGGGGACATGGGATGGGGGACAGGACGACATGAGATGTCTGATTCTCAGCCCACATGCAGGCAGGATCACAGTTGCCCCCCAGAGACGGGAAGAGTTTCTTGTTCTCCTGGCACCCCAAGCCAACTGCACAGTGCAGGTCCTGATGTGCCAGGGTCTCTCTCCTGCAGGCCGCCAAAAGTCTGCCACACTCTCAGCTGCCCCCAGAGAGGGGAGGATTTCCTTATTCTCTCAGCACCTCGAGTCAACCACACCATGCAGGTCCTGATGTGCCAGGGTCTCTCTCCTTCAGGCCGCCGAAAGTCTGCCACACTCTCAGCTGCCCCCCAGAGAGAGGAAGAGCTTCTTGTTCTCCTGGCACCCCAAGGCACCAGGGTCTCTCCCCTGCAGGACCCCTAAAGTCCGCCATACTCACCTGCTATTTCTTTCTGATGAATTGACCATTCCATTTCCAAAGTTCTGAAATGGCCAACAGACCACGGAAAGAATTCTCTTTGGGCTCCTGTTTGAAACCAGCAGCTACAGCGATCTGCTGGCCTTGCTTCAGGGCCACTGTGAACTCCTTTCTTGAGCTGGTTCCATCATGCTGGACCCCAGAACATGGAAATCCCTCATTTGTTCCCGTCAAGAAGACTTGACTTTTCTGCTCTTTCCACGTGCAATGTTCTTTTTCAGTCCTTTGCATGTTTGGTTCCTGCTCACATTGCTGTCTCAGACTGTCACATTTTACCCTGCTGTTTCACTTAGTTACCTACCAGCCCAAGGGTGTTTTATTTTCTGTACATCCCTCTGCAATTTGAAATCATTTTTTTATGCATCTCTTTCCCAGACTAGAGGGTAGGGACCTTATCTGTTTTTTTCGTTGCTGTGTCTAGAGGGTGAGAAAGTATTTAACAAGAGGTTAGGCCCCAGTGTTTACCACTGGAGTTGGAAGCTGGCCACCCAGCTGGCACAGAGTCCTGCAGCCGTCTTGCTGTGTTGACTCATAGGCAAGCCTAGGGTGTGGGTTGGGGTAAGGGACTGGTGGCCTGAGTGAAAGGGGTACTGATGGTAGCACCTGTTCACCAGCAGCTGCGGAACTATTTCAGGGCTCGAAAACTGAACATCAACATTAGAACTCTGTCAGGCCCCTAGTAGCTGGCTTTGTAAGTATCTACTAAATGAATGAATGATGGGGTAACAAAATATGAGTGAAAGAAAGAAAGGAAGATAAAGGACAGTAGGTAATTAGCAGGCAACTCCTCAAAATTATCAAGTTGCACATAAAATGTAAAGCAGTTTCTTTTTCATTACCAGAACATTTGTGGTAATGACTGAACCAAAGCGAAGAATCATAGTCCAAAGGTAGTGCCTGGTGCATTTTTTTAACGAGCTTGTATCTTTCTAATTTTATTGTGGTGAAACATACAATATAAAATTTACTATCAAAACTTTTAAAGTATGTGATTGTTTAACTTAGAAAATTAAGTTCAGTGGCATTAAGTACTTTCATATTGTCATATACTTATCAACATGTCCCACTTTTGAGTGTGATAACTTGTAGTGTACGTGATATGCCTACAGAGTTAGGCCTTTGGTTGTGGTTTCTCTGCCAAATGATGACAGTGTGCTGCGGAAGTGTTTGTGTTTGTGTTTTCTTATCATTTCATACTTAATTTTATACTGTCATTTTATCCTCCTCTCTTCATTTTATGCTGTTGTTTTATACTTCTCCCACAGAATTGTCATAAGAATCCAAAAGAAGTTAGAAATCCTCATGTTCAGTTGGGGCTGTACAGAGAAGGAAACTCTATAGATCAGTCTTAAAGCCAGGATTGCAGGGATGATTTGGCGATACTTGAGTGGGTGACAAGGAAGTCCCTACTCAACACCATCTCTTCACTTCCTAAGGTGTGACATTGTGATCCTCAAGTTTGTGGACTGAAATTTTAAGAAGAGATCATCTTTGCCAGAAAGATGTTTTCCTTCCAGTACAACACAGTGAGATTTGTAGAGTTAGGATGCATGATGAATCTAAAATATTTTCATAAGAGTTTGAAGAAGATGGCTTTAAAAAATTACAAGTATGAATGAATTACATACTTGCCATATGCTTTAAAGCCAAAGTATTACTCTGTGTTGCTGTACCATTTTTACCTCACATGTCTGTGGTAATCAGATCAAGGGAAATTTTGATCCGTTTAGATTCAGGCCACAATGACTGAAGAAATGGAAAAATAATATGTGTGAGCAGAAGTTAAAATAAATGTGATTGTTTAACTTAGAAACTCAGGTTCAGAGTTAGAGAATTAAGAATTTTTTTCCAGGTGTGTGGAGATTTCAATAGAGGTGGTAACCACATTATGTTTTCTCTAATCTACTTGTTAAGTCCTCAGATTGCTAGTGAGAGCGCTGCATTACTCTTGGGGACTGGCCCGGAACAGGTGTCATGTCTGAAATGAGGAGGATAAGGCAGAGGTTCACAGACTTCCTAACCATGCCTCTATCTGCTTCTTATTTTATAGACTATGTGTAAGGCCTGAATAGTTTCGTTCTACTACTGTTATGCACTAATTGCAGAGATGTCATTCTGCATCAGTAGGAGCTGTGGAGAACAAGAGCTCTAGCTTTGCTGCAGGCTCGGCTTTCAATCCACTTGTTAGTTCTATATTTTGAGCAAGTTAACTTCATGTTTCAGACTCACATGGATAATAATATCCTGAGTAACAGAGTTGTGATGAGGATGGAGGGAGGTCACGTGTACAAAGGTGAAATTGGTGTAGTGTTGTAAGTGCTTAGGAATGCCTGGTGGCTCTGGGCAGGGACGTGAGTGGCCTTCCCAAGTTTTCTGAGCCATGCACCAGCCTCCTCTTATGTATCTATTTTGTATTTAGATCTGAAGCCCTGATGTTGGCTTTCCTTCTTTTGTCCACATATCTTATCACACATCTCTTTATAGTGCATACCTTCCTTGACTCAGTAATACTCAGGTGGTTGTTAATCGGATTATTGCTTAGTAAAATTTGCTGGAAGGTGTATGAGCTCCACTTCTTTTCTTAAGATGTTATTTGTGTTAAAGGAAGAAATTGAACCAAATACATTTCTCATTTGTGAGATGTGTAGTCAGGTATTCATAAGTCAAGTGAATATTTACAGTATTTACCTCCTATGAGCCCTACATAGCACTGTGGCGGGCTTAAAGGAGTATGAAAGGAAAAAAGGAAAAGAATGAAAAGAATGTCTAGTTTAACATGGAGGACAGATGAGCAATAAGTAATTTTGGAAAGTGTGCAGCAGGTGTCAAGTTTGGAAAGATGGAAATTCATTCAACAGATGTGTTGAGCAGTTACTCTATGGCAGCCGTTGTTCTTGGAGTTGATGATACAAAGGTGAATGACTCCTTGTCTTTTGCTCTGGGTGTGAGGACTTGGGGTCAAACCTGGAGAGTGGGGAGGATTAGGTTAGCCAATCCTAAACTCAGTGTTATGTCATAAGCCTGTAATCCCAGCAGTCTGAGAGGCCAAAGCAGGAGGGTTGCAAGTTCAAGTCTATGCCGAGCAATTTAGCAACTTAGTAAGACCCTGTCTCAAAATAAAAGGACCAGGGTGTAGCTCAGTGCAAAGGACCTGGATTTAATCTCTGGGTGTGGGGGATGGGGGAGATGACCAATCACTGTAGGCCATTTTGATAAGGAAATGTCAAACCAGGGAAAATGGGGCGAAGATGAGGTCTCTGTTTTGGAGAAGAGAGAGGAGGAGTTAGGAGAACAATTTATATCTTAAACATTAAGCTTGAAAAGAAATAATTTAATGAGATGAGAAGAGACATTTTTTCCTTATGGTTTATTTTTTTTAAACCCTTAAAATGGCATAGCTGATACAACACGCGGGAATAGACATTAAAATTGAGGTGACAGCATGATGTAAAGGCAGAAGCTTCAATGGCGAATAAAGATATAATGGGAAGGGGCTTCAGCTTGAGAGTGAGAAGGGGACACAGCCCTGATGGCAAAGACCAGAGTGGGGAGTTAACATTTAGATGGGATCAGCTTTTAAAAGATCGCTGGCGTGGGCTAGGACCCGGTAGTTTTCCGTTGCATCACAAGTATGATATTTTTGAACCCCTTTTCCTCATGTTTTAGGGAATTTCTTCTCTTTGTAGGATTAGTGGTCATTTTCATCCTTGGAGACAGCCTTCTTGCTGTCAGGGAGACCTAGTCTTTGGAATATTTAGGTCAGTTTGCAATAAGCTTGGTGCTATGTGGAATCTCTAGTTTTATACACCTTTGCATACTGGGTATGAAAAAACATAGTTTGAGAATTTTAATTAGAACTGATGCAGTATTGAGGCGCTGATCAGTTGATTGTTGATGAGATTTATTACTCTTACTGTTTTATTTATAGTCTTGTTAACTTTTGAACACTTTGTGTTTTTCAATTGTTTCCTGTATTTAGATTATTTGAAAGTTGGAAAGCAATTATCAGTCTCTTCTCTTTAAAGAAAGAAGTCATTTCCTCATGTGTTGTTTTTATCAGTAGTTGCAGACCAATAGAGATCACATCTGTCAGTCCCAAGTTTCTGTAAACAATTAGGAAGTCCACAGATCTGGTGGTACTCACCAAACTACTATGTTAGTAAGTTCTCCTGTGAGAAAAGAAGGTGGTTATTTGGAACTGCTGCTAATGGACCTGTTGCTTATTGAGCATTAAGCTTTCTGATGGATATATCCAAAGTATTGCTGAAAAGTGGTTTGGGTTTGGGTTAAGCGTGATAGTTTCCTTGTTCTTTCACTCGTAAGAAGTCTGTAAATTGTGGTTTCAAAGCTGCTGTACATTGTCATTAAGGAAGTATAAACCAGATGCCATTCAAAAATAGGTAAAAGTATCAGGAAAAATGGTGGTTCAAAATAATAAAAGCATTTATTAAAATAGTAGTAAAATAGATTTATTGTTAAAGCAGTAACATAACAGATATCAGCCATGAGTATTAGGTCATCCTGTGGCTCTTGGTGAATCTAGCAGATAGCATTGTGCTTCTGCTCACAGAAATTGGTGGAGAGGAAGGGAGGGGTGGCACATGGCTGGGGCAGGGCAGTTTCCTGTTTTCAGTTCCTTCCTTTAATAGAGTGATAGGCCAGAACCATTTTGTGGTATTGCCTGTGTATGATCCGTCTTTTATCCTTGCAGACTTGTGTTTTTTGCTGGCTTTAAAAAAGCCAGCAAACTTGCTAAATCATACAATATTTCCAATGTCAGATTTTCTGAGACTGGGATCTCTGGTAGTGTTCTGCACATGGATAGTACAATGTCACCTTTGGGTCATCTCTCTTTTTTCTTTTGCTTTTCTCCTGTTGGCATCTAGATAATAGGCATCCAGTGTCATAAAGAATTCTCAAATTTACACAGATAGCTATACATACTCATGCTGTATTTAGTAATGCATATTTAGTACTGAAGCACTGTGTGTGCTTATGGTAATTTACTGATACATTTCTGAATCCTAGTAGTCTTGGAATGACATATACTTTTAATGTAAAACATCTACATTTACATTTAATGTAAAACATGTGTTAATTTGGTTCATTTGATAGTGATTTAAGGAGATGTACTCTTTTTTTACTTTAATTTTTTTGTCTATATGAGACAAGGTTTCACTTTGCAGTTCAGACTGGCCTTGAACTCACTTTGTGGCCAGACTGGCCTTGAACTCACAACAGTCCTCCTGCCTCAGCCTCTGGAGTGCTGGGATTATAGGTGTACTCCATCACTTCTGAGTTGGTACTTTGAATTGTTTATTGACTTTTTTTTATTTTAAAGGGGGTAAAATTTAACACAACAAAGCAGAACAAAATGGGACATACGAAAGCATAAATTTCAAAGCTCAATAACCAGAGATCTTCACTATCTATCATATAGTCTCTTGTTTTCTTCCAAATGTTTGTCCACATCTTTGTATACGGAGAGTTCATACAAAACAACATAGCCTATCTTTCACAAGATGTCCAGTTAACTGGCTCCCACTTGCTAAGTGGGGGAGCACAGGACAGGGGACGGGGCAACATGAGATGTTTGATTCTCAGCCTACGCGCCAGCAGGTTCGCAGTCGCTCACCAGAGAGGGGAGGAGTTGCTTGTTCTCCTGGTACCCCAGGACGCCTCATGGTGCAGGTCCTGAGATGCCAGCGTCTCTCTCTCCTGCGGGTCTCGGAAGCCTGCCACACTCACAGCTGCTCACCAGAGAGGGGGTAGTTCCTTGTTCTCCCGCCACCCCAGGTTGCCTCATGGTACAGGTCCTGAGGCGCCAGGGTCTCTCCCCTGTGGGCCCCCAAAGTCCGACATACTCACCTGCTCTCTCTTTCCGATGAATTGACCATTCCATTTCCAAAGTTCTGAAATGGCCAACAGACCACAGAAAGAATTCTCTTTAGGCTCCTGTTTGAAACCAGCAGCTATAGCAATCTGCTGGCCTTGATTCAGGGCCAGCTGACTTTTTTGTTTTTAAGAGGAGAGCTTTTTCTTATTTTCACAGCAGTGGTAACATCTAGAGCAGTGTCTGACATATGCTAAATACTCAGTGTTTGTAGAATTAATGACTGAATATTTAATTGATAAACTTTAATTGGTTATGCCCTACAGGTTTGGGAATTGATATGGAGTAATTTAGGAGCTGGAGTGCTTAAACATAAATTCTGAAGACTGTACTAGATGCAAAAGCAATAATAAGAATCCTAGTGTTTTGAGGCATTGAGTTTTAAAAAAGTTACTGAAGGTATTGGTTACAGTGGTGCATGCCTGTAATTGCAGTGAGGCTGAGGCAAGAGGATTGCAAGTTCAAGGCCAGCCTGGCAATCTAGTGAGACTGGCTCAAAATAGAAAGTGAAAATAGTTGAGGTATCTCATTGGTAAAGAGCTTTCCTAGCATGTACAAGGCCTGGGATTAGATCCCTACCACTGAAAAATACAAAAACAAGAATTTGTATAGAATAAAAGGGCTTTGTTGAAAAAAATACATATCTAGTATGAATGATGGTCTTAATTTTGGTCCAGCCTTGTTTTTGTTTTTCTCTTATTTATACATATAACTAGTTGCTAATAAGTGTCAACACATTTTAAACCAGCTGTCCTTGCAATGTTTGGATAATTTTCAGTAAAAAGTAACTCAGTTCTCAAAAGGAGTACCAGAAAATTTTTAATCGAAGTTGAATCTTTGAAAATTTTTACTATGTGTCTCCATTGTGGAAAAAATTGCAGAGGCCTGATATTTTCCATTATGGCAGGGTGACTTGAAATGTTTTTGCTATTCCTGACTGTTGGGATCATGTCCTACACCTGTCTACCTGTGCCTCACCTGTTATGTACCTGAAGTAGGCCATTGCTGTTGGATTTTAAACAGATATCTGGATGGAGCAGGCTTATATTTAGACAGTCGCCAGCCAGAGCTACCAACTTTCTAATCAGTGAGACATTTACTTGTGTATGTGCAGAAAGTGGAGGAATTCTTCCTAGTTTATGCCAAAGGAGACTATTTGGCTGTCTAGTGATCCTACTGTGGTAGTATCTGCTATTGAGTGCTTTGTGTTTACTATTTTCCCTTAGTTTCAAAATAAACATGTTATTTAAAAAAAAGAGACCCATTTTTGCAGGACCGCTGTAGTATCTCCACAGGAAACTGTGTAGTAAGAACCCTGCTGTAGTCTCATGTTCTCCTGTTTCAGTTGGGGAATCTTAGCACTGAAAGGTCAAGTACATAGTTAAATCTAGGTAGGGATGAGAGAGACTCAAGCCTAGGTCCTAAAGTTTATATTTTTGAGCTTTATTCACTTAAAGATAATTCCTCAGCAGTGCTAGCCTGGGAGTAATATACCATAGCTAAGCCATAGTAGTCTGTAGAATACTGCAGTAGCGTATAGAGTGGAAGGGTAAGAATTTTCCAGATAGCATTATATTGCAGTATCGTAGTATTTTAGATACACTAGTCACAATTTCTCTTCTAGGAAACATCTGAGCTTTGATTCTGCCTAACGGGGCTAACACTCTAAATACCTTTGTGTACCAACTGGGTGCTACGGCAGCTCTTGGCATAATTGCTTGATATCAGGAGTTATAGGGGATTAGTAAACAAGAATGTGAGGAGGTAGGTTGAGCTGGTATCTCAGGATAGGGTTTTTTTTAGATTTTCTCCATAATCCACTGAAAGAAATACACTTTATATCACAGTTTAGTACACACACACACACACACACACACGTATGCATACTATTCACATGTGTAATTGAAACCAAGGTTCATGAGACAGTTTTTACAATGAAGCATACTGATGTTTTATTTTAAAAAATAACTGCCATTACTCATTAAATTGATTTTGCTGTTCACTAATGGCTTGTGACCTGTGGTTTACAAAACACCATTACTGGAGAATCTACTTACCATGCTTAGGTATTTACACATTTTTTAGGGCATGGATTTTGGCACTGAATGCATAGGTAATAAGGCTCATCTAGGTTTACCTACAATTGAAATGAACAGTTAGAAAAAAAACCTAACAGTGGTTTAAACTCCTCAGAGGTTCCTAAGGCATCTGGCTCCAGATGATGTTTATTACATTGATACTTGATTCTTAGAAAGGACTTCATTTAAGTACCCAAGTCATAAGCTTTATCTTTTTCTTATCTTGCTTTCTCTTGAATCACTATGTTACCCTCAAACTTTTTTCCTGCTCTTCTCTTCTTTCTGGTAGCCAGAATGACCATGTGTTTGGTTGGGGATCACCTTGAATGAGCAAGGCCTATGCTTGGGGCAGCATGGGTCACCCTGAGGAGCCAGCCTGAACCTGCCTTACTGGGTCTGTCTTGTCAGTGCTGCATTGGGCTCAATTTCTAGGTTTGTGCTAAAAAATTAGCTAATTCCCAAGTCATTTCACAACATCTGACCTTTGCATTTACAAAGCATTTTGGAGTGCATTTTTTTTTTTTTTTTGAGTCAAGATCTTTGTATGCAGTTCAGGCTGGCTTTGAATGCACTATGTAGTCCAGGCTGGCCTCAAACTCACAGCTTTCCTCCTGCTTCAGCCTTCCAAGTGCTGTGATTAGAGGTGTGTGTTACCACATCCAGCTAGGATTGCACAATTTTAATGGATATAGACTTGGTTTCAAAAATTTTTTTCTATTTGATAGAGTGAGTGAAATTGTATCCTGTTCCCCATTTTGGAAAGTGAATTAATTCCGTAAAACCTGCTTGATACATACTTTCCAAAATTTTAAATCAAGGAGGAGCTAGCTGCATCTTCTGTGGAGGTTGCTGTGTGTTCAGTTGTTTCTATGATTTTTAGTGCTCAAAATATGGTCACCACGCTAATAATCTTAGACCATGCCCATGTAAACTACTATGTTTTCATGGTGGTCTACTCTGCCCCTGTATCTTTCTTAGTTTTCTCATTGCTCATCTGCCATGGCTTTGTTTCCCCTACCTGTTTTCCCTCAGTTCCCCATTGCTCCCCATTATGGAAAATGCTTGTAGGGCCTCCGAGTTCTCATTATGGAAGTCAAGGTTTTCATTGACGAGGACCTAAAACCATGGATGTGGTTAGACAGCAAAGTAATGGTGAATAAAAGTAAATAACAGGGCTGGGAAAATGTAGCCTCTGCGTCAAAGAAATAAAGAGTTGCTGTAGTACCTCACAGAATTATTTAACAGGAAGTGACATTTGTGGTGCACAGTTTCAAATTAATAAACAGACAGATAAGCCTTTCCCTGTGAATGAATATACACACCGTAGGATGAATCAGACTTACGATTCTTTTGAGAGCAGAGGTGTGAGTCATTTTGTGGGCCTGCTTTGAGAAACTTCTTGTTTAATGGAAAGAAAACCTTCTAAGATAAAAAATTTCCTGATTTTTTTCTCTGGTTTGTTTGCCTTCCCTCTCCATTACCTCAAACTGTTCACTGTCATTTCCTTACTACCTGACGCAGAACAAGTCTTGATTATAGCCTCTCTTCATCTTGTTTTAGAATTAGTTGTTCATTCTACAATCTACTACAGTGAGCTCTTCACGATTAACTTGCATTGCAATCTCTCCCCTACTAGAATGAACTCCTTGAGTAAGGATGGCTTTTACTCAGGTCTGTGTCCTCAGTGCCTGGCATAATGCCTGTCTCTGTCTGTTGCCTGTCTGCTGTTTTAATGAATAAAGGAATGAACAAGATAGGAGACCTCACCGAAGGGGCTTCAGATTCACAGTGGTGACTGATCTTGTGTTCACAGCATATAAGAAATGGTGCAGCTGGACTCTAGACTCAAGGTCTTCATCATACTACAATAGTCCCTGTCTCATCCATGATTTCACTTTCTGTGGTTTCAGTTATGCATGGTCTGAAAATACTAAGTAGAAAATCCTAGAAATAATTCATAAACTTTAAATTGTGTGCCATTCTGAGTAGTGTCATGAAATTTTACACTGCCTGCCATCCCATTAGAGATGCGAATTGCCCCTTTGATGTATCCACACTGTATATGCTACCTGCCTGCTATCACTTGCTAGCCATCTTGGTTATCAGATCTGCTGTGGCTGTGTCACAGTGCTTCTGTTCATGTCACATGATGCTGTGTCACAAGCCTATGTCACTCACTTAACTTCATCTTATTACATAGGCCTCGTGTCTCACTTCATCATAAGGGTGAGTACAATATGATAAAGTATTTGGAAAGAGACTATATTCACACACCTCATTATGCAATATATCAATGTGGCTGTTCTATTCAGTTTTTGTTGTTAATCTCTTACTGTCCCTGATTTCTGTCATAGGTATGTACAAGAAAAAAATACAATACATACAGCACTGCTATCAGTGGTTTCAGCATTTCCTGGGTCATGGAACAGAATCTCCTGTGGATAAAAAGTGACCATTGTACTCTTATCCCAAGGTCTTGCCCTTGACTACTGTTATGAAGGTCCTGGCTCCAGTAGTTTCAGTTTGAAATCAAGAGCTTGTTAAAACATGTGGGAATGGACCCATCCTTTGTGCAGAATTTAAGAACATGTTCATAGCGTTATAGAATATTGCCTTGGAATTGAGGAAGCCTTAAGTCCTATTAGTTTGAATGTGATAAAATATTTATGTTTCCTTCTGAAATGTCTGACACTTTGAGAAAATTCTTGGGGTCTACAAGTGAGTTGGCAGCAAATTACATATTTTATACAGAACCAATTTTTATTTTTTTCCTAGAGACATATCTGTGAAATAAAGTGGAAAAAGTGACAAAATGGGGTTAACATTTAAAAAGAATCTCTAAAATTATTTTGTTTTCCTGTTGCCAAGTAGGTTGTACAAATTTAAAATTTTTTTTCAAGTAGTATTCTGGTATTGGACTGGTGTTCTGGTGAGCACAGTTTTAAAAAATAATATCAGATATTAGAATTTCTATGTATATACTTCTCTGATGAAAATGTGACTTCTGAATTCAAGGAAAAAGAAATCAGATTAAGATCTTACAATTAAAATTTTTGAGATTGCCGCAGAGTGTGGACCACAGGATTCCTTCTGTTAACTCCATTTTACTATTCTGTCCATATCCTTTCTAAAGCAGTTTTGGTTGACTGAGCTTTCAGGTTCAATACGGAAACCTTGCAGGGATCATAGAGGGGCTCTGACTTTACCTTGTCTGCTGTATCAACCCTTCTGTGTGGTTCAGTGTTCATTCTTTCACTGGACAAATATTTTTGAGCACCTGTGCCAGATACTCTTCTGGGCTTCAAGGATATAGCAGTGAACAAGGGAGAGGACATCCCTGTCCTCACAGAGATTATATTTTGCTGGAGGAAACAAGTGAACAAATGAATGGCCATTGTCAGTGGCTATGTGGTGACTGGTGACTGGTTGACTCCTTCAGATTGCAGCTTGAGGAAGCCCTCACTGAGCTTTTGACAGGATGATGAAGAGCAAGAATGTCCTAGGCAGAGGGAAGAGCATGTGCAAAAGCTTTAGGCTGGGAACGAGCTAGTGACTGAGGAGCCCAGGCACAGACCCTGGAGTGGAGGACACCTGGACGGGGAGGAGGTCTGAGGCCTCTGTTGGGTGGTAGGTGAGAGCATTTGGGTTTTATTTTTTATGACATGGGAAGTTGTGAGAGAGTTGAAATGATCCGATTTGCACATAGAAAGACTTTTTAAACTTACCATTTAGATCTCTGCTTGAAGCTTTCCGTGATTCAGTTACCTCTTTGATTTAGATTTTTTAATGTTACTATACCATGATGGTTTGATTAGTTACCTGTCTGCTCTCCCTGTCTTTGTTTTGATAACCCTACAATATGATTTGGTGCCTACAACTTGACAAATGGACAAAGAGGTGGATTTGGTAATTGGGTTGTAAAGGACATTAGCAAAGCCTATCAATATTTTCTTGAGATTTTACCAAGAGTGTAGGCCTCCCTTCTTCTATCAACTATCCCTTAAAGCTAAGGGAAGAATGCTTTTTTGTAGTTTGGTGATACAATCCACCTTTTTTAATGATAATTCTTATAACAGTGCTCCTCGACCTTAATTATATATCGGAAATATCCATAGGCCAGACCTCATATGTGGTGAATTAGAACCTCAGGGAGGAAATGTCAGGATATCTGTGTCTTAAAACAGCCATATATATTGTTTTCTTTTTTTCCTGAGGAGTCCTTAAAGTTGGGATGCCCTAGATTGAAAGACTGCAAATATAAAAAGGATACTCCATGAGGTCCGGAACATATATCTGCCTTGTTCTTGGTAATTATGTGGTGTCTGGTAGCAATAACTCTTTGTTGGATGAAGAGATGAGTTATTTGTGTGTAGAAATGTGGAGAATTTTCTGCTTAGCTTCTCCTTTTACTTTCTCCTTCCCTTTCCTCATTTTTCTTTGCTACCACGTAATCCTGTAGGATGTCTTGCTACTGATCAAAGGATGCATGTGATTGAGAAATGGCTGCCCAGGAGTGAAAGGGGCATGTTTTCTGGAAGAAGTGAGGTCTACTCATAGTAGTGAGCCAGAGGAGAGGGAAATTGCTAGTTGTCACAGGGTAGGTGAATGGACTTTGTGTAATTAATATATATTAGGAATGTATGCAGAGGGTCTGTTGGTTGGGCTAAGATGACTTTTATGTGAGTTGGTGTTACTGTCACTTGTTTTCAGTTCTGTTTATGAGCTAAGGCATTCAGGGAACATGGTTACTAAAAAACTCTTTGCATATTTAAGAATGATTGCTTCTTTTATCTTCTTGAAGGCCAATAGTGTCATGAGGCAAATGTTTGAACAGTTCAGGCAGGCTAATGCACAGAAAAATTGCCACAGAATCCTTTCTGCAAACACCTAACTGCTGGGCAGAGCTCTTGTTTTCTGCAGATTCTCTAAGCAACAACTTCTTTGTTAAATACTGCAAGAGAACAACCAGTTCCTTGTTTGTGCTCATTGTTAGTCTTCTGTTCTTGAATAAGTTCAAAGAATAGTAGCTTACAAGTTACTGTGAGATTTTAGACTAAGGGTTTAGTTCATATCTATGTGACTTCTTAGCAGTTTGCATAGCATTTTCTCTACAAACGTCTTAAAATTTGAAAAAGCATAAGATAAATATATTTGAGTAGCCCAGCCTGGGTAACTTAGTGACTTCATGATACCCCATATAAGGAGGGCTCCTGGGGATGTGTAGCTCAGTGGGAAGGCCCTGGGTTCAATCCCCAGTCCTGTACTGCCAGAGAGTAGCACAAACCCGGTCTCTGCTCTGTTACTAGAATCAGTGCATTGGATTCTTTGGTTTGCCTCTTTCCACCCTTCCTGGGAGTTCAGAGGTTGGCATAAATTGATCAGTTGCCATCAGGTGATGGGAAACAACCTACTTTAGTTGGATTGTGTTCCTGTCTGGTAGTCTTCCTTCTGTGTTTGTCCAGAAAAGATTTGAAAATACTTACTAGTATTTTTTTCTAGTTACAGCAAGAAAATCTTTGTCCTCTTCTGTTTGCTTCAGTGAGAAAAGTTATATGTTTTGAAATGGCATCAGATGTAATAAAGCACAAATCAAAATGTTTCAAATAACTCAGAGTTCTATTTAGAGCCATTGAAAACCTATTCATTTCCTCATGTAGCTGCCTCAAGTATTGCCATTGAGGGGAGAGAATGTAAAAACGCCAGTATACTTCTTTAATTATTTTAGGGTTTGCATATAGTTTTCAGAATAATGCTTTGTATTACATTTTATTTTAGATATTTTGTTTTGTTTAGTGATAATATGAACTGTGTTGTTTTTGGACTAGTCTTGGAACCTAACAATTTTAAACTGCTATCTTGGGTAAAATATTTACAGAATTTGAAATACTAACCTTTCTGAATAAGCTTTGGACTATCAGTGATTTGCAAGTTAAGGATTCTCATAATTGATAATAGATGTTAAAAGGATTTAGACATTAAATCATAATCTATTAGAGAGGGTGTTCTAAACTTGATCAGATTCAGTCCTTGGTTTGAAGAACACACTTCCTCTCCTTTTTTCACTTTTGCTTCTTTGGTTGAAAGATTTTATGAAATGAAACTCATAACTATATCCAGAAGTAAGTGAAACTCAGTACTGGGAATTTTTAGGATGAAACCATTCAGTTTGAGAGTATTTATTATTCTGGTGATATTCTGGAGTGGTTCTGCTTTTGTGTTTTATTCAAAGACTCTTCTGATGATGAACAGTGTCTGATATGTGGGCTATGTCTGCCTCCATGTTTAACAGAACAGCCTTGCAGTGTGAGATTTAGGGACTCAGGCCTTCTTGGCACCGAACGTTGTCTCCTTTTCCCTTTTAATGGGTCCCATCAAGCTTCTGTGTGCCTAGAGCCTTGGCTCGGTGTTTGCTTGGTTTGTTAGTGAAGAGTTGGGCTAACTCACAGGTCAGTTATGTCTGTGTTGTATCACGAACTTGCCTTAGGTAGAAAAAGACCCTAGTGTCACTGAGACAGTGCTAACACAAGTGATGCATTTGTTCTGTCTATACCTGTCACTTCTGGAAAGGCATCTTTTCAGGCTGATTATGAAAATTCTGGCTCCCATCAAATTAAATTGGAAGGCACACATGGTTAATGTTGTCTGCGGTTTGCTTAAATTGCCTATCAAAGAGCTCCCACTGGTTTTACTGTGACTACACTCAGGAGAGAAGGGTGGAAGGAGTGTTTCTGTTCCAGACAAATTCTCAAATGAATAGAATAGGCTGCTGTTTGCTGTCTGTATATCAAATCTCAATTAATATTAAAATATAAAAAGATGTTACACAAGAGTGTTTCTAAGCAAACGTTATCTCAAGAAAGCACAGTCATTTCTAGACCTTGTTCTCCAAAGGATGCCAGGTTAATATTTTTAAGGTAGAAATAAGTGATGATGATCAAGGCTTGATGCTGGAGTCTTACTTACTTCCTAATTAACCTTGCCTCCATATTTGTTAAACAGATATATCATCATATACTTTGTTGACTTCATAATCTGTGATTATAACAGACTTGGAGAGCATGAAGAATGACTTGATTTTTTTAAATAATATGTTCAACCAAAGTCTATAGGAGAAAAGATTCATTTATTTTTATTCTGTTTTTGTCTATGTAGCATGATAGATTTAAAATAGACTGCCTAAAATTCAAATTGTTTTAAAACACAGTTGCATTTTTGGTTTGCAACCAGACTTACCTATCTAATTTGTTAAGTGATTTTTCTAACATAATTTCTGTTTCTGTAAGCTGTTAGAACAAAAGTAGAATCGTTTGTGTATTTCAGAAATGTATGACTTTTTCTTATTTGACAAGTTATAAACCTGAATGCAGATTTTTTCTTAGTTACTGAATATAATGGGAGGAAATGATTAAGAAGAAAATGTTACTAAATGCAGTAAAATTAAATATTTTATTTGTTTTTGTATATAACAATAATGACTTAGTGCTGCCTTCAGGAAAAAGTGGTTTATAAATAAAGTGCCCTGACATTTAAGAAGCCTGAGAACCAAGCCTTTGGAATCTAAGAAGAGACTTTAAAAGTTTTGTTTCACCTCTTTGCATTTCTTGCCTCATAGATGTTCTTGCTATAAACTTCTGTAGTTTCTTCTTTGCGGGTAATTGACAATTGCTTTTCTCTTCCTCTTCGATCTTATTCTTTGGTTCAAAAGTTCAAATAAAAAAAGAAGCATAGTTCTAATAATGTTGGTGCTTTACTTTTTACTTTGTTGCTGAGAGATATGGAATTTTCTGGTATTTTGATAGTGGATCTGATCGGGCAGTGACCAATGGCATTTATTTTATAGTTGATACTAAGGCACCAGGAGACCTTGGGGCTATTTGAAGAGGCAAAACTGTATTTTAAAGTGAGAGAGTTTTCCTATTTGGTGTTCTCAATGTTATGATTTTGCTCTGTAGCTGTCATTAGCTTGCATAGGTCCTTGCATCAGTAGTAATGGAAATTAAAACTGAGGTAGCCAGCAGGAATTTACAGGCAAAGGTTTTAACATGAAAGTAAAAGAATGTGGAAAGGGACTTGAGTTTGATGAGTTGAAAGCTAAAGGGAGCACAGCCCTGACAAAGATCAAGCTGGCCCCTTAACGGAGGAAAGCAAGAAAATACAGAAGGGACTTCAGTCCGATGAACTGGGGGAAGCACAGGTCTGATACAGATGACACTGGCTCATTCACAAAAGAACCAGGCCTTACTAGGGTGGATTTACTAGGGTGGGCTAGAGTCTGGTTGCTCATTTCCTCATTTTGTTTTTGCAAGATGGCTCCTGAGGAGAAGTGCTTATTGCTTGAGGCAACTGGTCTCCATGAAATGATTGTTTCTGCTTGGGGCAGTCTCAGTCTTGGAGGCTGTGCTGGGATCCAGTGTGACCTAGTTGAGGGCAGTGGAGACTTTCTGGCCCAATTGAATGTCTCTGTGAGTGTCTTGTTGTAGTGTCCTCAGTTTTGAAGGATGAATTCGATTATGAAAATTAGGAATTTGTCTTGATTTTACAAAATGAAGGCCAACTTTGTTCTAGTTAGTTACCTATTGAGTATCTAAGGGCCAAGTGAAGACACAGTTTTTTTTTTTTTTTTTTTTTTTTAAGCAAAACCCCCTTTTGAGTCACTGATTGCTTCAGAAGAAAACACAAGCCATAATTTTAATGAGTTAAGGGCTCAGAAGTTCATTTTTCCTGTGTCCCTATGGTGGTCTCTGTGTCACTGCAATTGTGAGAGACAGCTACAACCTCATGCTTTTAGTGTCTGTGTATATAGACAAGCTTTAGAGCTTTGGAGTAAGAAATGCATAGATTCAGATTCACATGGTTTTAGGTCTGAAGAAGAGAAAAAATATTTTGGGATCAAAGTTTATCTCCTTTCTGTGTTCCTTTGCTATTGCCTAAGTGCTAGATACAGTTTTGTGTATTTTATACGTATGATTAATTCATTTACTCTTCCCAAGAGATATCTTTACAAAGTAATTTACAGTTATATCCCTGCTTCACACATAAGGAAACAGGGGCATAGAAGCTGTGACTCAGTGTTTCTGCTCAGGAGAACGAGCCTGGCATTTGAACCCAGGCAGGTCGGTGCTGCATCTGGGTACCTAACTCCTACACTCTTGTCACCTCACTCTCCAGATAGATGATTGCTGTTCTCATGACTATATCATTCTTCTTTTCACACAAATTGCCTTCTTTCTTCCTCTCATTTGTTCAGCGATCAAACATTTTTAAGCATGTACTATGTGCCAGGCACAGTGTTGAGTTCTGCAGATCCAGAAACAGACTAAACAAAATAACCACAGAAATAAACTGTAATAAGAATTCCAGGGAAAAGGGCAGAGAGCTTTGAGAACATAAGGCAGAGCCCAGTGTTGCTTAAGAAGTCTGTCCTGCATCAGAGCCCTGGCTTCCAGGGCAGCCCAAGGCAGGGGAGGAGGTAGCCATCTGTTGCCACAGGGATGGAAGGCAGCCTCAGGTCCAGACTGGTCTCCTTCCTCTTTGGAGCTCTTGCTGCCAAAGTCTTTAAATTCCTTAGTTAGGCTGAATTATAGGGACGTTCAGCTCTCTCTGTGTCATCCTGTGTCTTCAAGTTCCTGTGCGAATTGTAAGCATTCAGCTCATCAAATGTGTGTTGATTGGATCCTCTTCGGATTCCTGCTCTGTCCTGCCTCCTGCTTCTTATCAGGTGTTGGGTGTGGCCACGTGCAGCCTCAAAACAATTTGAGGGAAGAGGGAGAGTGAACTCTGAGTGAGAAAGTATGCCTTAACTCTCTAAAATATTTTCTACTAGGAAATACAAACCACGTGAGCCAGAGCTTTCCTTTTTAGTCAGCCTCTTCATTGCTTTCTCTTGCAGCACATCTTTGGAGAACTGACTCTCCTGAGTTTGATGGTCTCATACATTTGAGCCCAGAAAGTTAATTTTATTAGCTTTCCTGGCTGTTGCCACTGCAGCTGCAGTGACACTTTTTTTTTTTTTTTTTAATCTGATTCTCTAGTTACTAAGTTGAAGTAACCCTCTGGAGTGGATACACTCTTAGCAGTCACTGAGAACCTGTCGAATAGGAGTCATTGGAAGGTTTAGAAAGGTAGGGGAGGCTTGGTTCCTGACTCCAGGAGCTTTCTGCTTGAGTATAAAGCGCAGTAATTTCAACAGAGCTGAAAGGCACATCGTGAAGTGGGTATGAGTAAACGTGATGGCACCAAACTGCCTGACACGACTGTGGCCAGCTCCGTGACCTTGAGGGGCTGATTCTCAGTGTGAGGGTTAATGAGTCAAATTGTGTGAAGTGTTTAGTGTACTGCCTGCCACATAGCATTTCTGTCTTTCTGTTTTTATCATTGTCATTATCATACCTATCATCACTCTTACAGTCGAGCCTATATTCTGGAATCTGAGGAGTATGGGACAGGTTTCTGAGATGGAAGAACAGGAAGACAACACAGAGGGTGTGGTCACTGAAGGAGTGAGCTGGCTGATACATCAATCATTAGTGAACTAACTAATGAAATGGGAAGAATTTTAATAGGTAGAGGTGGTAAGCACAATATTCCAGGAAAAAGGCCTCAGATGCCAGAAGGTGTCAAATGTGCTGAGGCAGTGGTGGAGTGCAGGGAGGGCTCAGTTAAAGAGCAGTGCAGATAGATTCACCTGGGGCCACATTTTGGTGAAAAACTGACAGACAGCATGGACTGAAGTTTTTGAGCAGGACTGAGGCTTGGGGAATCCTCCTTCAGAGTTACATTCCTGTCTTGATACCCTCTGAAAATTAGTTCAGGACCGCCCCATCCTTAGATACTAAAAATCTTTGGACCCGCAAGTCCCTTTTATAAATTAGTTATATTTGCATATAACGGTGGCAAGTTTTCTTGCATATTTAAAGCACTTGTAGATTAGAAGTAAT
>PVJX010007605.1:39266-70191 GCA_004027295.1 Dolichotis patagonum
AAGGAGAAGCCCAGTGTAGGTTCACTGAGGAGCTCAGGAAACTTAAGATTCAGGGCCTCCCACAGGTCCTCTTCTCAAGGCCATCTCAGGGTCTCTGGTGGTGCAGTTTCTGTATAGTTTGAACAGATATTTGTATCCCATTGTCCCCAAATGATGTGTTCCAGGCCCCTCCCCTGTAGTGGAAAGAGACTGTGGAGAACGAATCCATCTGGGTATTGATTTGATAAAGATAATGTAGTGAAGAAGAGGTGGGTGAAAGGACACAGGAATGACCAGTAATGAATGGGCTGGAACCAGAGTCACAGCACATGGTGACATATTGGTAATGTCCATGTTTAGTGCTCTGGACATGCAAAACCTAGTCTGAAAGTTTTAGAGAAACTCTCTCCTTTTTGGTATGTCTTCCATATTTGGTAACTCTTAATTCTAGGCTGCTTTCAAGTTGTAACATCTGTTTTGTGGAAACCTCTGTTTGGAAGAAATGTAATTGATTCAGCAATGGTTGGAATCTTAATTTTGAGCTATCATATCAGGGTTGCAGTGGCAAAGACTGTCCTCAGTGTTTGTTTCTTCTTTTTTAAACAAATAAAACATTAAACAACTAACAGAAAATCAGTTGCCCTAGCTGAAGAACCTGCTCTCACAAAGTCAAGTGAAATCCTCAAGGATATTTTTTACTTTTCAAATTGTAAAATATAAATATAATTAATATAGGGGCAGCAGCTTCTTTTAAAAATATGTTTAGGAGGTGTGTATGTATGTATGTGTTGTAATTTGCAGTAAAACTTTTTTTTTTTCCAGAAAAAAACAGCACCTAAAAACAAAGCTAAAAAAAAGTAAAGTTGGAGGCAAATGTCCCCAGAGAATGACCATTAGCAAATTCATGACTCAGGGTCTGGTTTAGACTTCTATATTAAGCCATTTGTTGTTTTAATAATCACAGCTTCTGTATCAGGGAGAAGATGCTTCTGAAAATCACCCTCCCCTCACACACACACACACACACACACACACACACACACACTCACTCACACAATTTTTGTATTCCTTAAGGATATAGTAGCCATAAGATTCAGTTAAAAAAGATTTATCACTATATGCAGATTAGTTCTAAGATTTTATTTGATCTGTTACATTGGCTTGATACTTCTTCATAAAATTAATACAGATTTAATACTTAATGCATTATCAGTGTGTTGTATATGCATAAACATTTTAAATTTTAAGTGTTACATATTTTAATATTGATTTATGTGTAGATTCAAGGGTAGGTTTTCCATGTATAGCAATGATATAAAAATTTCACAGCAAATTGATTTAAGCTAGAAGACTGTGAGTACTCAAAGAGAAATGGCAGTTGCTGGTGGCATGTGTGGCAGAAGTTGAAAGTTGATGTATGATTAATTGAAGTCTAGTCAACGCTGGCTTATTAGTTAGTAGACAATTATGCTGGCTCGTTGTACTCTAATTTTTCTGTGTTGTTAAGAACCTCATGACTACTGATTATATATGTTAGAATCCTGGCTTTTAGGAATAATATATTTAAGAAAAAGAGTTGGTACTGATGTCAAAGTTAATTAAATGAAAAAAAATCACTTTAATTGGGTGACTCATACTCAGTAAAAGTATATGTTAAAATATTAATTTATTGAGGTTTCTAGGACTTCCTGGTAAGCATAGGACAGTTTTATAAAAGCAATCTGTGTACCACTCAGTTGGTGTAATGGTACATCAAGCAGTATACACATGCAAATGGATTTAAAAAAAAAAACTAATGGTAAAAAGGTAAAACATAATTTTACAACAAAGTGATAGGAGAGTAGCAACAGTTAATGCATTCTATGTTGTTATTTTTAAAGTAGTTGCTCAGGGTACAAGATATGGGCATAAAAATTTCTGCAATCAATATTAGCATAAACCTTCTTTTTCAATGAACTAAGGGACACTGACAGTGTAACTGACTTGCATTTTTCCCCTTTTCCCTTCTGTCCTTTGCCCTTTCACCCATCCTACTTCTTTTTTCCTTTTGAACAATTTCTTGCCATTTCACAATATCTGTTGTACATTTTAGACCTTGTTTACTCTTTCAGTTTCTCACACCAGGGAGACAATATGATGTTTACACACATGAGTCTGATTTATTTCACTGTGGTGGCAAATGGCTTCTGACAAGTTGCATCAGTCACAATTTGGGAAAATTCTTTCCATTATGTTTATATATAATAGGTAGTGAAAAGAATAATAGTCACGTATTTTTTTCCTTTCAGAAGTAGAAAAAGAATAAGCAGAATATTTAGTAGATGCCGTGAAATCAGTTCTTTATTCTCAGAAAGTATTTTTGGAAATAGTAAAATATCTGGCAATAGGAGGTTGACGCTGGAGGACAGCAAGTTCAAGGCCAACCTGGGCAACTAGCAGCTTCATGAGACCCTGTATGAAGAATAAAAAAACAGACAAAGGGCTGAGGGTATAACTCCGTATGAGGGCCCTGAATTCAATCTCTGGTACTAAAAAATAAAAAATCTGGTAACAAATTTTTGGCCAGTTACAGGATTTATTTTATGCTTTTAACCTTTTGTAATTGATTTAGTTACTTCACATCTAAGAAACACATTTGTACATGTCTGTACCAAGTAGTGACAGCATAGAATGTAGTACAGAGTAGCAAGTTTCCCTTCTTCCTTCCAGTCCTTCGCCAGCCTAATTCCTCAGGTACAGACTACTGTCAGTCATTTGAAATCACCTAATTTTTAAAATCAAGTATAATGGCATTTAGGAATGTGGAAGAGTCCTTTTTATCACCAGATTTTTGGAGTGAGATATGTATTCAAATTCTTCACCATTGTAGAGCAGCAATGTGAATTTGGAAAGTTCCTTACATTTCTGAGTTTTAGTTTGCTTGACAGCGAGTCTTAGTAAATGTTACTTTCCTCATGCCGTTCAATCAGAACCACTTCCTCTCTCCCTGTCTCTCTCTGTCATAAGGAGATATGTCGGAGAAGATGTGGCATAGGGATGCATGCTAGAAAAATGGCAGTTTGTATGTTAATGGAACAGCGTGATACACACATGTAATCAGGAGAACTTCTTCCGACTCTCCCTAAGTCCCGGCCTCCAGGTTGTAAAAGGTCAGCCTGTAACATATGCCCCGGGAATCTGCCTGGAATTTAAATGGCCCCTGTTGGGTTTCACTTTGCACTTATTAATAATTTAGCACTGGGATAAAAATAAAAACAAAGGCTCTCCTCTTACAGTGTGAGAACATGGGTCATGTGTGCTAAGTCATGCAGGTAAGATGAGGAGCGAAGCCCAGTGGGGTTGCCGGTCTAAAGAGGTTTCATGTGGGCTGGCGACTCTCTTCTACAGAAACTGAAATAAAATTAGAGAAAATTAACGTAATTGCTCCCAAGGAGGGTACTGCTTTTTTTGCTTTTCAAAGGCTGTTTGTGTAAGCTTTAATTATCTAATCCAAACACAGAGGCTTTCTCCAAGCAGTGGTCCCTTTTAGCAGCCATAGTTAACTTTCAAATACTGCAACTTCTTCAGGGCGGAGAAAGTGCTGCATTACAACAGCTCTGTTGTATGATCTGCCCATTGGGTTTCGGTAAACTTTTGCTGGGATATTGGTTACTGCAAATGGGCTTCAAAGCCAGGGTTGATTTAAAGTGATTTTGTAATTATTTGAACTGAAACTAGAGTCCTGATTCTCTCCAGAATCTGTGCCTTGTGACTAGTTTGCTCTCCTTTTTTTTTGGTACCTGCATTTGTATTTCTGTTTTGTAGTACTAAGGATTGAACCCTTGAGCCTTTGCACTGAACTACATCCTTACTCTTTTTTATTTTCAGTTTTTATTTTGAGACTGGGCTTGTACTTGTGATTCTTCAGCCTCCCAGAGTGCTGGAACCATAGGTGTGTTGATCACAATGATGCCTGCTGATCACTACTTTTAAAGTTTGTTTGCAGTGTGGTTTTTGTTTCATTCTTAATTCTCTTTGACTGGTGTGTGTTTTATCACACCTTCACTTGCCAAATGAATGTGAAGCCCTGTAAAAGCTAGATAAAAGCCAGACTTTTATCTATTTATTTCTTTAGAGAATTCAAAATAGGAGTGCTTTCTAGTTCTGCAATTGTTAATAAATAAATACATGTGCTAGCTGAGTAGCGTAGCTTAGAACTTCAAAAGGCTTTGTACATAGCAAGGAAACCCTACTTTATAAAACTGAAACTCTGCCACTCCGGTGATGAAGGCTCTCAGGGTTGCGATGTGGGGACATACTGAGGAAATAGTGTCATTAGTTCCTACATAGAGAAGATTTTAGGAATTAAATAAATTCAAATTATAGATGAAAAGAATCCCTGCCTTCAGCTCATAATTAAGTATTAAATTGTGTTTGGGAGGAAACCAGACTTCCCCATGGTTTATACTGTGCTTCAGTCTGTGCTGCCTCAGCTCCCTACTTCTTCCTGGCTCCGCCCTCTTTCCCTCCTTGCCCCATTGCTCTCTCCTCGGTCAGGCTCACAGGCTCTTTCTCCCTCCAGGACCCTTGCCCTTGGCTGGAAAGGCAGTGCTCTGCCTGTGTCTCTTTTTACCCATGTCAGTGTGATTTCAGTGAGGAGTGCAGAGCAGCTGGCCTCCCCTGAGCAGACCCAGAACTCAGCAGACCTCCTGCAGGTGTTTTACGCACTGGCACTGTGATGCCTGCCTGTCAGAGCTCGTCAGGCACAGGGTTCACTCCTGGCAGATCATCTCTGAAGGTAGAGGAGGCCTGTGTTGCTCTTGGGTGACCACACAGTGCAGTGACAGAGGAGGTCTGACTGTCCTTGGTGTTGTGTCTGGGCAGCATGCCCTTGAAACAGCCCTCATTGGCTTCTTCAAGGATCTGTCTTCGGCCCCTAAGCCCTCGCTCATCTTTAAGCCAAAGGCTGGCAATTGGTTTCAAGCTGAAAAGGAAATTTTGATACCTTGGTTGCTGTCTAAACATCAACATTAGGCTGAGGCAGGAGGATATTGAGTTTGAGCCCGGCCTGGGCAATTTAGCAGTGTCATGAAGACCCTGTCTTCAAATAAGAACTATAAAAGGACTGGGGATGTAGCTTAGTGTGAAGGCCCTGGGTTCCACCCTGTACTGACCAACAACAAAACAGTAGCAACAATTATTTCAAGATAGTTGTCACTCCAAATGGAAGAAATGAAATGCAAATTTGGTGAGTAATAAAATTAGCTTTGTGTCATTCTTTGGTGACATTCTAAATGTTACTGTTTATCTGTCTTAGGTAATCTATTTAAAGAAGACGCCCGAAGAGGCCTACAGAGCTCTCCTATCTGGCTCAAACCCCCCCTATCTTCCATTCAGGTATAACTGCTTGTGAGACTTGTGCTAAACTTAGCTGGAGTTGAGTTACTCTGCTTTTAAATTGCCTTCAGACATTTGCGATGCTGTTGTTTTATACGTAATGAAATGCGATGTTAATTTTTCTCTCTCCACTCTTAAAAAAGCAGAACAAAAGACAGAACAACAAACCAAAACCAAATCAAAACACAAGGAAAAAAATCTCCTACAACCGTCGTCTCTGAAGAATCGTGCTTTTAGTACTTTCGTCTTTGTGCTTATTTATGTGTCCAGATCTGCAAGCATTTGTGTTGCATATTACTGTTTCTGTGACATAATTCCCAACAGTGACAGAAACAGAGTGGCTGCGAGGCCTCTTTGCTGTCTGTCCTCTCGTCACACTGGACACTCACGGAGGGCGTTTTCAGACCCTTTAGGAGCACTGTTAGGAAATGTCTAAGTGAACACATTAGCATGCAATCCTTTAAGATCCAAGAGAGTCTCATCTCTGCTTCTAGGCCACAGGTGAGACAAAGAGGCACACAAGTCGGTGTTCAGGTGGGGAGGATAAGACAGCATGGGGGCAGCACCCAAAGCCTGTGTCTTCCCAGGGAGAGCACCAAGGCAACCTCCCCACCCCCAGAAGTGTGTAAGAACAGATAAAATGCCAGCTTATCTATAAGACAGTTTTAAGGAAACTTCATTTCCATTTCTAGTGGCTCCTATAAATTTGAAAGCTCTTTTAGAATAGAATCTGTTTTGCTAGAAAAGGTGATGATGGTAATCACTATACCTCAGTTTGAAGCCAGGTGGTTGAGTAGATGGTTTAGGGATGCTGGATTTGGAGCCTCATTGTGCTCCTTACTATCTTTAGGAAGCTTAAGTAATTTAGGCAAATTACTAATCCTCTCTGAGCCTCAGTGTCCTTATCTGTAAAATGGCTGTGAGTGTTTCTAGGATTAAACGAGGTAGTGCCGCTGTCCTATGCCCTGTGTGGTATCAGATTTTTGTGTTTTTCATTGTTATTATTAATAAGAAATAAGTATTATCCGTGATGATTATAAATACGGTGACTAGGAGGTCTTTTAATGATCTCGTATTTTAGTAGAGGCAGGCAGCTTTGTAGGCACGAATGAACTCTAAACATGTTAGGTTGTACAACAGCTGGGGAACGGAGGAGGAGGCACCTAGGATTTCAAGACTGTGTTTTCATTTCAATAGTCAGATGAACCTTGGTATCCTTGTTAATCTAGGTGAATATGTTGGAGGAGGAAGTAAATCTGTTTTTTTTGGTGCTAGGTAATTTTTCTTTTTCTTTTTTGGTACCGGGGATTGAACTGACGACCTTGCTCTTACCAAGCAAGAGCTTGAACTGCTGAGCTAAGGCCCTGGCCCGGTAATTTGTTTCTTGAGAATGAACATTATTTTGAATAATTAACAAGACCAGAAGAGAAAGAAAAATATTGTAAGAAAATTATTACTAGCTAACAGAATCATAGTTCTTATCATGATAGCCTATTTTTCCAGTTGAAAATACAAATACATTAACATAGTTGAGATATTTAAAAAATATACAGAAAATATACAGTGAAAAACTTCCTTCTCACCTGTGCTCCTCATCCTTTCCAGATAACCTCTGGTGTTAGTTCATGTTATACACTTCTAGTGTTTCTTAATGTACATATAAAGAAATGAGGATACATATTCTTATTGTTCCTATTTTAATTACAAAATGTAGCATACTACATATTCTATTCTGCACCTTATTTTTTTCACCTAATTCATTTTGGGTGTGGAGAGCTTCCTTCATTATTCTGTCTTATTGCTGTTTAGTCTACAAAAATGCATTTAACAAGTCTCTTATAGATAGATGTGTTGTTTCCTATCATTTTAATTGTAGTCTTTTAAAAAATTCACTTGGTCTCAAGTTATTTTGTTTTTCCAATTTTTATTCTTTATTAGTGCATGTTTGCAGGATATGATTACATTCCTTGTTGGGCGTTGGTACATGTACATAACACAATCAAATTATTTTAAAAGTAAACAGAAAATACACTGGAGAATGTTACTGCATTGTGATTATACATAAAGAGATTTATGCAATCTGTTATAAGGTCCTCCTATTAAAAAGCATGCTTACTCCAAGTCTGAGGCATCTATTCCTTTATTTAAGCACCCATTTCCTAGTAAGAGTTTGCTTTTAAGTGTAACTCAAGTTGTATCTTTCTGGTAAGTCAGAACCCAAAGACCTTTGTTTGCATTAAGCTGCATTTCTCAGTATAAACTCTTTGTAACCTTGAAGCAGAACATACCAAGAATGGTGAACTTGTATTTTAGTGAAGAATTTAGATGAGAAAATACCACTGGCTTTTAGGAATTGGACTCAAGAAACTACTTTTTCCTGTCTAAGATCAAAATTGTGAGTGTGTGTGTGTGTGTGTGTGTGTGTGTTTTCTATCACCCAGGATCACTGAGCTAAAGGAACATTATCGAGAATCATTCTCATACTAATTTTAGTCACTTGCCATTGCCTTTGCCTTCATTATAATCTGGGTTTTAATCATCTACCAGCTTTTTTAAAACTCCATTTGTTATAAAATCACACTCTTGTTTTCATTGTTTAGATTTTTCAGCTGCTGTTATATTAAACTTATCTAAAACAGATTTTTAGTTAGATGTAATTGTTTTATTGCTTAAAATTCTTTAAAAAGGAAGACTATTTTGAAGCCTTATTGAAGATATGGTTGGTATTTTCGGATGTATGCTTCACTGAAGTGCATGTGTTCCCATATGTGCTGTGTCTTTTTGTGTTTTTTTAATAAAGGAATTTTATGACTATTCTGACTTTAGATAATGCTACTATTTTAAGATTTATTCATTTAGCAAACAATTATTGAGCAGTCAGTTCTATAAAAACCTTTCCTCATTTTTGTGGGGAAGCTTGGCAAAACCTCTTCCTTATTAAAGTGTTATTCCTTATTACACTTTATGTATTGCAGTGCTTTCTATAGCATTAAAGCAAATGTCTTATATCATAATTGTTTGCAGGGCTGATTCTTCTCTTGAGAGTGGAAATTGAGTCTTCATTCATTCCCCTTTGGCATCCCAAGGGAATAAGTACATTAATTTATTGCTTTTTTTGTATGCCAGTCATTGTGATGGTCCTGTGGATCTAATAATGGTTAGGACAACTTGATACCTGCTACAAGGAAACCCAGGGCACAGCTTGTGCTTGTATGTGAAACAATCGGAGTGCTTTATTAGAGTTAGGAGATAGATGTTATGGGATAGTGAGGAGGGAGGCGTAATTGGAGCTAGGGTTAGGGAACATTAGGAGTAGGCATCATAAATGCTTTCTGTGTGAAGATAGATGGAATATGACAATCCAGGTTTTGATTTTAGGTGCTATAACTTTTCATTCATATGGCATCTTTTAAAGTGGTATGTTAAATTGGATCTCAATAATGTGAGATATATATATATATATATATATATATATATATATATATTATATGTATGTTATTATAACCAAAAAGATAAGTTGACCTTTTAATTTGAAATTCCATTTAATTAGTTTTCTGTTTAGCTACTTAAAAATTCACAAAACATGAGACAAGTTAAAAAAGATTTATATAACTTTATTGTCTATTCTTGATTGCGTATAGTTGACACTAGTGGTAGTTGAATTTCTGGGTTGGTGTGACCTTTGGGAAATGTGATGTTACTGTTTGTGAATCAGTCAGTCCTGGGGGTGTTCCATTGAAGTGTAAGATATCTGTGTCAAATTGTACTTTTCACTTGTACTAAGAATAGTCAGTGTGTTTGTCAAGAGTGACTCTTGCTGGAAACAGGAGGAAAAGGGTATTTTCTGTGTACTTTAATTCTTTGGGTCCATCCATCCTCCGTGTTGTCTTGGCATCTGGTCTTTGAGGGAACAAAGGGCCTTTTAGTGCTGGGAGCAGCGTCAGCAGAGCTGAATTGGCAAGGATCTTTTGAAGTTCTGTCCCTTTCACTGAATTAGTTAAATATAGTGTATCCTATGAGCAAACATTCTATAAAGTAATTTAAATTGCTGCATACCTAAAGTCCTTCAAGACCCTTAATGGAATATCCAGCTTGTTTTTGTGTTTGGTCAGTGGCAGTGGTTTTCATATCGGCATTCCTGGGTACTCATAAAAACAGTGTTTACAAAAATTTGAAGTGTCAGAAAACACTGATAACCAGTTAGTCTAAGTTGCATAACTCTTCTTTGAGATCTGTTTTATGTTTATTAATTCATTTTAAAATACTTCCTTATTTACTGGCTCATTGTTTGGTATATCCATGATTGCTAGATCTGCCAAAACCCAATCAATCTATGACTTACTGATAAAGTCATAAATACTCAGGCAATACTCAGGGAGATAAAATTACTCAGGCAATAAATAGTATCCTGGGACCTAGTTGTGAAGGGACATCCAGAAAACATGCTATGTGAAAGAAGGACTAGGTATGGAGCTGAGGTGGGGATGGGGTGTTGCACTGATGTCCAGTGGAATTCAGCTGGAAGTCCTATCTCTAGTTGTTGGTTTTTCTGTTTTTGCTTTTTAGTTTGAAGAATAGTCTAGAATTTATGGGTCAGTTTTTCCAAAGTTATGTTGGTTCTCAACATGTTTGCATTCCTGGGAAGCTTTAAAGAGCCGTTAATCACTGGAGTTCCACTCCCAGAAATTCTGATGTGATTGGCCTGGATAAAGGCTCGGTACTGGATTTTCTTTTTCTTTTTGTCTTTTTGAGACAGGGTTTCACTGTGCAGTTGAGGCTGGCCTTGAACTCACTATGTATGTAGCCCAGGCTGGCCTCAAACTCACAGAGATCCTCCTGGTGAGCCTCTCCAGTGCTGGGATTATAGGTGTGCACCACCATGCCCTGCGTGGCTATTGTATTTGTAAGAACTACCTACATGATTACAGTAGGTGAATATGTGGTAAAGTTGAGAACTGGTCTATAAGGTGCACCATGGAAAAAACTAAAGATATTTTAAAAGCTCAGTGGTTAAGTTTAGGAGACTCTACCTTGGGGTTTATAAAGCAATTTCCATTTTAAAGATTCAAATTTGTTCTGAGTAATGAAGTAATTGTAACTAACCTAGAAATTTTTAAAGTACTGATTCCTTTACTCCTGTCCCCTAATTTCTGACATCTACTTTCTAAAACACTCTGTGGAATGTTTCCACACTTGTGTAGAACAAAGAAGATCTCGAGAGCAGAATAATATGTTGTCATATGTGGAAGTGCTTTTTCTGTTTTCAGAAAGTCTTGTAAGTACGTGACTTACCATGTAGAGGCATTTTGTTTAATGTGAACAAGAATATCCAGTATTTCTCTTAGAAAATGTGCAGTCAGCCCATCATCCATAAGTGAGAATCCACAAACCTCCCACTGACAGTCCTTTAATGACGTTTATTATTAAAGTAGCCTCTACTGTTTGTGTTAAGGGAGGTGTTTGTTGTGTTTTAGGGATGACCCTTAGTGATATCCAAGTTGCTGAGCTAAGTGCCTGAGTCTTAATGGGAAATCTCAAGAGCAATTATTCTAGATCTTCTGGGCATGCCAGAACTTGTAGGTCTAACAAAGGCTCCAAAGGGTCAGCCACTTAGAACTTGGCATGAGATTGCCTTCTTGCTTCTAAAGCAAACATGTGCTGGTAGGAGTGAGGTGTAATTATAAGACATAACTCTTCACATAAAAACACTGAACTAGCTATTTGTTGCCTCACATATTGGTATTGTGATTTTTTTTCAAAGGTGGCCTAGCAATTAAGTATATCTCAAAGAGAAGTTCTTCTTACTATGCTTTTCTCTTGAGTGGCAAAAATATGGAAGCAAAATTTTATTTTATGTTTATTTAAGTTGTTTTTTCCGTATTGATTACATTGCTGCTTCTTCCTGTTCTCTGAGGTCAGTTCTGCCCCATGGATCTTCTGTAAACCTTTGATTTTGATGCTGGGATGATGGAAAGGAATCCATATTTTGAATAGTGAAGATATGCCGTTTCTTTTGTTTTCAAACTAGACAGCTTATCTAGGTCCACACTTGAATTTTTTCTCAGCTGCTGGGCCATATTTTGAATAACTTGGGCCACTGTGAAAACCTAAGAGATTTTTTTGTTGTTGTTGTTGAAGTGGTAAATAGGCAGCACTCTGCAGAATCTGAGAAGTGAAATGATTGTGTGGGGGGGTCTCTGTAATCCATTATATACACACAGAGGTGAGTTACATCTTTTATCAGCTAGAATAATAATTTATGTTGTGGAAATTAAACCAGACTAGTGTTCTGTTACTCCTGCCTTTATGGTTCTGGATTAGTATTATCAAACTTTATGTAGTAGGGTGAATGCCAACATTCTTGTATTCTTTATGGTATATTTCCAATAGCTAGCCTTAGTAGTAAAGATAGTTTAGCAAAAGATGGCAACCATTTACCTTTATAACAATTCACTTTTCATCCTTTTTCTTTATAACAATTTAAAGTCAGTTTATCATTACTTTTATGTTTAAAGAAAAATTAGTGTTGTTACATGTGTGTCCGATATTGATCAAAGACCCAGAGCACAGCTGTTGGTCTTTTTACTGGTGTTATTGCTAGTTCTATAGATTCTATGTTGCTGATTTTATGACTTATTAAGTATGTTTTAGCATTAAATTTTCACATATCCCTGTTTCTTTAGGTGAGCAAAGTGACTAGTATATAGCTTCATATTAAAGCAGAAAAGCAGGAGATTTTGTGTGTCTTTGTTGTTGTTACCTTTGAGCTAGGGTCTCACTACATAGTTCAGACAGGCTTTGAACTCACCGTGTAGCACAGGCTGGCCTTGAACTCACAGTAGTCCTCCTGCTTCAGCCTCCCAAGAGCTTGAATTATAGGTGTGTGCCATTATACACAGCTGTGTCCTGTGTATTGTTAGATTTTTGGTTCAGGTTTTGGCTCTGCCCCATGTGGCCATTTGGTTTTACTCCTTTGGGAGACGGTTTTGCTCTCTTAATTAATACAGTTCTCATCACATACATTTTCATCTTAAATGATGAAGATGGTCAATTCTTTCTTTTTCCCATAGCTATTATGTATATACAATGGATTTCTTCAGACACTAGAAATTGGGTTGTACTTTAGACAGTTGTATAAGGTATTTGGGGAAACTGTCTAGTTCTCAGCTGTCCAGTATGGTAGCTGCTAGCTACATGTGTTATTATACATTTGAAATTTGTTAAGTTCAAACTGAGATGGATTTAAGTTTAAAGTACACATTGGATTTCAGAGATTTAGCCTGTGTACAAAATATTTATAATGCTGATTATATGCTGGAATGATAATATTTTAGATATGTTGTAGATATATTGGATTAAACAAAATGTTATAATTAATTTTTTGTTTTATTTTATTATATATATATTTTTTGCATTATACCTTAGATACTTATATTTGTAAAAATAAAGCAAATCACATATAGTAGTAGTTTATATAACAAGAATTACAAAACAAACTTTGAACAGATATCTAAGTAAATATACTTTCTAAGACTTAATATTTCTAAACATTTAAAATGAACAAGACAGTAGAGAACACAATAAATTATTTTGGCAAATATAAAACCTTTCTTTTTAAAGTTTTGTTGTAAATTTTACTAAGAACAGATCATTATCCCAAACCCTATTGTTTTAACCAAAGATTCTAACATTATCCCTGTGTATTACATTAAAAGGTTTAAATTAAAAATTAATTTTGTTTTATTTTTTCGAGACAAGTCCTCACTTTGTAGTTCAGGCTGGTCTTGAACTCATGGGACTCCTCCTACCTCAGACTTCCACGTGCTATCATGCCCAGCCAGAGTAATTTTGTTTCTTTTTATTTTAATATGGTTACAGAGGAAATTTTAATTACTTATATACTTTTTTTTGTTGCTGGTATTTAATTAAATAGCATTGGCTTAGAGTATGTTATACTATTGTACATAGCGTATAGTTAAGGATTTTTTTGGTACCAAAAATTGAACTCAGGACCTTGTGCTTGCCAGGCAGGCGCTGTGCTACTGAGCTGTATCTCTGGTCCAGTTAATGATTTTTTAAAATACAATTTTTGCATTGGAGGATCAGTAGCTCCCAACACTGGAGTCGTTCAGGTAGAGTTGAATGAATTCCTGGTAATGTTCATGTATTCATTCTTCTGTTCATTAATTCATTCAGCAACATCTGTAGCTTAATAATGTGTTCAACACAGTATTTTCTAGGCACACAGACATAAAGGATTCATTTCCTGTCTTTAAGCAGTTCGCAGTCTTGCGATTATGAGGGTGGGATTTGTAGAACTCATTGTTCTACAAATATTTCCGTGTCTCCTGACTACTGTTAGCCAGGGAATTTCCAGAGAATCATGGACATGACATATATCAGTCACAGTCATTCCCATTTTTTATTAGTCCCTTTATCATCAGTTCTTTTTCATTAATTGGTGAAGTTTCCACATTGTGGGTACTGTGCCTCATCTCCATTATTCCTTTCCAACAATTTAATTACCAGAAAATCTTTCTATGCTTAGTGTAAATATGCTTTTTCATAACTGGTGTTGTCTCTACATTATTAACATTTACAAGGTTGTGTCATTCTTTTGTTTTTCCCAGATATCAGGATTGAACTCAAGGCCTTCACACTGAACTACACACTCAGCCCCTTTTTGGTTTTTAATTTTGAGACAGGGTCTCACTCAGTGCCTAAGTTGCCCAGGCTGGGTTGAAATTGTGATGCTCCTCCCTCGACGTCCCTGAGTGCTGGAATCACATGTGTGCCACCACACCTGGCATTATTCTGAGTGATTTCTTATATTCTCAGGTGATAAGCAGAGGTGTGTTGGTAAATCAGACCTATAAGAATAAGGGTTTACTGATTCTTGTGGCATAAATACAGTGGGTACGTTGGCTCACAAAATTAATTCTTTCCATGATTCTAGTCCCAAATTGAATTGGAGGAGAACCAAATCAAATTTAGTAATTAGGTTTAATATTGATCTTATGGGGAACTTGATTTTGTACTCAATTCAGTTTGAGACCAGAATCATACATGAACATTACCAGTACCATTGTATCACAATTTCTGAACATTTAGCAGTCAACTCCTGAAAGCCTGTACAAGACAGCTGGGACACCAGTGACTGAGCCCCCAACCTCCTCCTCTGCTTTTTTTGGTACCAGGAATCAAACTCAGGACGTTGCACTTGCCAGGCAGGTACTAGGTACTATGCTTCTGAGCTATATCCTCACCTCCCACCTCTGCCCCCCTTTTTATTTTTTGAGACAGAGTCTCACTATGTAGTGCAGACTGGCCTTGAACTCACTATATAGTCCAGGCTGGCCTTGAGCTTGTGATGATCCTCCTGTTTCAGCCTCCTGACTGAAATCTCTTTTTTAAAAAGTATCTAATTGTAGATTGTGAGTCTAGTTTTCTTTTTTTTTTCTTTTGAGTCTAGTTTTCTTAAATTGATTTTTTTCTGTTTTTCTGTAAAGTATGTGTAAAAACATAAAATAAACAGATGAACAAAAAAAATCCAGTAGCTTCTTTTATTTAAATATTCATTACTTTAGATTTTTTTACTTTACAAGTTAAACTGGTAAATTCTTCCAAGGTCATGGTTATGTAGATTTTTGTACTCACTTTATGGTAGCTGTATGGTTGAGCTGACTGTTCTTGCAGAAGTCACACTTAGAAAGGTACAACTGCTGGGAGAGGTGAGGCTTCAGTGGTCAAGCGTAGGGCTGAACTAAATTTGTGTTTGGATGTTTCTAGACAGCAGTTAGCTATGTCAGTAATCTTCTGTATGGGGGACCAGAGACACATGGTTTATTCTTCAGCAGAGATTAGTGATTAGAAACCTTGGGGGTTTGGGCACTAACCTGTCTCTTCCATGGAGAGCAGCCGTGTGGCTTCCATTTTAACAGTGCAGTGTAACATGTGATCACACTCATGACAGAGAAGGGGAGACCTGAATTTTCCTGGGCAGCCAGGGATATGCACACTCCTCCCTCCTTTATGAAGGAGGTGAAAAAATATAACATGTTCTTTTGTTCCCCTTAATAAATATAGTAATTGGTTCAATAAAAATGCATGAGTGAATGTACAATAAATGAATGGAAAAGCAAACCAGGAGCTAAGTAAACAATTGGGATTGGAAGCATAAGACAGAAAACAGTGGGACTTTAACCTCTTCAGCATATTGCTGTAGTGTTTTAATCCTCAAGTCACTGTGTAACCTTTCTGAAGCCTCTGAGTTAAAATGAACTTGTGTCTTTAATACCACTTGACAAAGGAAAAGAAAAGCTACCTTGAGCAACCCTGCTTTTAGCTCTGCTAATACTCTGCTGGAGAGAACAGATGGAAGTGATTTTAAATGGACAATAGGGATTTGAGGTTAATGCAAAGAAAGTTGTTCTTGCTATTCAGAGTTGAGGTTAGTTGAGTGCACAAAAATAATCATAGAAGGGCCAGGGGTTTAGCTCAGTGGCATAAGCGCCTTCCTGGCAAGTGCAAGGTTGTGAGTTCAATCCCTGGTACCAAAAAAAAAAAAAAAAAATCATAAAATGGTATGGAACATTTTCTTGGAACCAGTTTCCAAGCTCTTTTACTTAACTTTAGCATTCATTTATAGATATTCGTTGCCTATTTGGTATTAGGTGCTAAGAAGACAATGGTGAATGATAAATGTGTATCATTGAGATTATTAGAGGATGAGAAATCAAAACAGACACAGCAGTATATAATTCCAAACTGTAATTAAGTCCAAAGGAAAAAACAAAACCCAGAGATGCAGTCTAGTTGAGGGTTGGAGGTTTCCCCTAGACCAGTGATGTTGGAGCTGAGATCTGAGAGTCAGGAAGGTAAGCCAGGCAAGGTGAGCAGAAGGAGCATGGGACTGGTGGAGGCAAAGCTTCAGAGGGCAGCGCTCGTGCTTGGAGCTTGGGGATGCTGGTCAGAGGTGGGAAGGGACAGGTGTCACAGGACCTTGTCCAGTGTTGAGCATTTGAACTTTACCTCAGGAGCAATGAGATGTCAGTGAAGGGTGAAGTTGAAGGGTAACAACATCATACTTGCTTTTAAAAAGTATCACAAGGGATATAGTGAAGAAAACATTAGAAAGACTAAGAATAGCTGTAGAAAGTCAATGGTGATGGGCTTGGAGTGAAATCCATCCAAGGGTTTTTTAAGCAGACAGTGGATGGGATAAGCACAAAAGTGGATAGGATAAAGGGTTGGAGAGAAATGAGGATGCATCTGGACCCTGGTTTGAACAATTGTGGAAGCTTCATCTTTTATCTCGACAGGGGGTGATAGGGAATCAGATAATTGATTCTAGTTTTTTGGTGGGTGGTGGTGGGTAGATGAGTTGGGAGAAAGATTCAAGAGATTTTTCTTACACAGTGACTTTGAGACACCTGAAAGGATATGTCATGTAGGTGGTTGGCTATACTGATTTAGAGTTCTAAGAAGATGTTTGCATTGGAGAGATGAATTCAGGTCATTGGAAGATAGATGGTAATTTATGTAGATGACCTTGAGCCAGAGCAGTGGTACTCTAAATGTGTTTCCTCACACCAGCAGCATCAGCAGCACCTTGGTGAAAATGCATTTCTTCTTAGAAATGCAGATTCTCAGGTCCTGCCTTGGATCTGTTGAATCAGAAACTTTCGGTGGATATAGTCACTGTACAGTCTGAGCAGCCCTGATCTAGGAAGAGAGATGGAGTGGGTAGAATTTGGGCCTGGAAGTGCCTTGCTGAGGTCTAATTTTTAAAGTTTGGGAGGTAAAGGATGACTTTGCAGAGGAGAGTGGGGAGTAGTTTTAGAGAGGTAGAAAGTGTTTCCAGGAACCCAGAGAAGCGTGTGTGCAAGGGAGTGAGTTACATTGCTGCTGTGTTAAGTAAGCTGTTTGCAAAAATTCACTGGACTTGGGCAAGTGAGTCCAGAGACAGGAAACCGCTTAGTGGTTAACAGGAAGGGGCAGAAGGAGAATGGGGAGTGACTACAAATGAGCACAGACTTTCTTTTTGTGGTGATGAAAGTGTCTTGGAGTTAATGCTGATGGGGTTGCACAACTTAACTTTACAGCGGAAACAATTCTTTGAAGGTGGTTTGATGTAAAGAGGAAGAGAAGGTGGTAGCTGGAGGAAAATAGGGAAGCAAGAGAGTTTAGAATAAGTCACTTTTTTCAAAAGCTGACTGAGACCTGAAAATGCATAAATTGTAGGAGAGGACTCTGGGAGAGAGAGATGGGAGAGGAAAGAGATAATCAGTAGTGCTGAATAATAAGATCACCTTCAAGGTGGAAAGGGGACTTTTGATTAGTAGAACCTGGTGTCTTCCTAACCTCTCATCCATTTCATTTTATATCGCAGATGAAAAAACATTCCTCACCTGGGATCATCCAGCTTCAGTGTGAATGCTGTGTGTGTTGGGGGCAGGTACCTTGATGCCTTCCAGGGCCAACTGACTCTGTTTTCAGATGGTGCTAACTGTAGTGGGGTTGAAGAAAATTAACAGGGAGGATTGATTTACACAGTGAGAAATACTGTTGCTTTTGTGGGGTAAAACTCTCAATTTCTTCATTGGGGCTTTCACATCTTACTGAAGCCATTTCCTTCATTCTCATTTCCAGGAGGAGCCAATGCTGCCACCTTCCCAGCTTCTTGACAATTATCTGGTCTTAATTATGTTATTTCTCTGATTTTCCTATAGTCCACTTAGTATGCAGTTGCCTTGGTCTAAATCATCACTCATTTATCTGATTTCGAGCTTTCAAAAATCTGCAAGTCCCCCCCTCTCCCTCCCTCTTTTTCCTTCATCTTTCTTTCTCTGTCCCTTTCTTCCTGTCTCTCAACCTTCTTTTATTCTTTCCTTTCATACTCCCCCTCTTCATTGAAGAGGAGGACTTCAAAAACAATTAATTGAGTCCTGGTAGATTCATGGGTTCAATCTTCCACCTTTATCTTTTTTTTTCCTTCCAGAGTCTATATAACCTGTTATTGTGTCTCTTCACTGATTTTGTGTTTATTCTCCTGTGACTGACTATGCATGAGTCAGGTGCCATGAATCAGTCATTTCTTTCTTGCTCTCTACAGGGGAAGATTTGGGAGCCTGAGGATTCAATGTGTAATGTGCCTAAGTCACCTGGCACAGTAGGTGCCCCAAAGAGTTGTTATCTCCCTTCCAGTAGATATAACTGAATTTTATTACATCCCTTATTATAATTCATGTTGTAAACTTCTGTCTTGCCAGCCCACCGAGACTGCTTATGTCCTAGTTCTGACAGTCATTAACTTTCTCTCCTATCTTTGCAAGTTTGAAGATTTGACCCCCAAGTCACCAGAGCTCTTTTTAGTCACTGGTAGCAGTTGTGTTTTTTTTTTTTTTTTTTTTTTTTTTTTGGTACCGGGGATCGAACTCACGACCTTGCACTTGCCAGGCAGGCGCTTAAGCCACTGAGCTAAATCTCAGGCCCACTGGTAGCAGTTGTGGCTGTGATAGATCAAGAGGTGTCACAATGATCTCACTATATTTTGCTGAGGTTGAGAAAGATTAGGGCTGGTGCTTTCTCTGGGACCTCCTATTTGTGAAATTATTTAGCTGAGTCTAGGGGTGAGGAGATGATACTTGGAGGAATAAGGAGCACCTCCAATCTTCACAATTCTTTATTTTGCTCTTCTTAAGTTTTATCCTCTTTTTAAAGCTAAGACAGTTTTTACTAGATCTGTGGAGAGAATTAGAGTTAGTGGATTTAAGTGAAAGATGTTATCTTTTCAGCAACTTTGTAGTTTATAAGATTACATTCAATTATATGTGTTTATAGTTAAATATAGTAGAATTAGCACTGTAAATGGCTTTGTCACAGTAGAAATCACAGACATTTTTATGTCACATTACTGTTGTGATATCTTAAAATGTTATTCTCTTTCCTTGTGAAGAACCATAATAGTTAGCAGACCTGTCACTAAATCTTGTTATCTGTTAACTAAAAAATACATACTGGGCTGTTCTAAATTATGTTTTTGTATATTAATAATTTTGTTAGGTTTAATTACATTTTCCTTTGGAGTTTCAGGCCTCAGGAAAGCTTTCAGTTAAGCCTTTGCTAACTCACTGTTGCAGTGTTGGGCTCTCAGGATGCTGAAACTCAGTGACAATGGAGTTGCATTCTAATTTGTGGCTTAGTAGCCATAAGGGTACCTTGGGTGGTTGGTAATTAGAAGCTTCATTTTCTGTTAACTATGTGTGTAAGCCTGTAAAGGCTGTGTTCTCCCTGAGGACCCTCCCTAGCACCCTCCCAGATGCTGCTGGAGTGGCGATGTGTGAGGCACTGGGTTTTGCCAGCATGGGTACCTGACAGCTCTGCTCCTTGGGTCAGCATAGACGGGGAGAGTGGAGGTCAAGTTTCCTGCCTAGAACACATTGGAACACTGGTACTTTTGAAACTCCAGGGCTGGTTCTTGCTTACCTGACCTGAACTTGATACTTTAGTTTTATGTTGCCTGAGGCAGATCTGCTAAGTTGCTCTAAAAACTTAAGTAAATAAAACAGGAAGCTCTCAAACTTGTGTGCAGCGGGTTACCACTCCTTTTGGTAGAGCAGCTCCTGTTGCATTGGGAACTTTCGTGGATCCTGGTGACACTGAGAACGTTGTTAGGGACTGTGACTACATTTCCTGGGGCTTTGTTTGTTTTGGTGGGGAGGGATGGTATTTCATCCATGAAAATAGCTGCCAGGTTTTACTGAACTACATACATTGTTCCCTTGCCTTTTAATGCTTGCATTTTCCATGTTTCTGGCAGGAGGTCATTCACCTGCCAGAATGCCTCTTGCGACAATGAATATTTTACTTAGTAAAACAATTCAGTTCACCGTTCGTACAAGTAGTAAGACTATTTAAGTGCTTCTTACTGCCAGGCGCTATGTGAAGGACTTTATATATATTTTAAGTGATCTGACTGCAATTTTATGAGTGGTAGCTACTGTCATTAACTTTGTTTTCATAGGTGAGGAAACCAAGACAGAGAGAGGTAAAGTAACTTGCTCAGGTTGGTAATCAGGATGTAGCTGAGTGGGAATTTGAACCAAGGCAGTTTGACTGCTACTACCCTGGAGCTTGTGGTATTCAACTTGCTTATTTATTTATTTATTTATTTACTTACTTACTTATTTATATTCTGCTGATCTGAGCTAAAGCAGTTTCAGAAGTTCTGCAGTAAAGCTGCAGATGTAGTTAGTTTGTAGGCTCTGACATGTTGTATAATTACCCTCTCAACAGCTTGAAACTGTGCAAACAAGTTTCTTAAGTCAGGCATTTTATTATTTGAAAATTCTGAATGCAAGTTTTTCACATTAAGTTTATTTATGTTTATAGGGATGCTTCATTTGGAAATTGCACTTACAATCTCACCATCCTCGACTGTTTACAAGGAATCAGAAAGGTAATAATGTTTTTTCTTGCTGTAGGTTGGTGTAGTAGTTTAAAAATAGCAAATAGGAATAATCTGAACACCCTTCTCTGTCCTCGGAGAGAAGAGAGGGGAGCTCATAAACTGAAGACTTTCACTTTCTGAATGATGATTAATTTGAGAAATATAGTTGACTCCCAGTGCCTGAGAGTTCCTCATTGGTGCCTTAACCAACCTCAGGTTGAAAATACGAAGAAATCCTCCCTTCCCCCCACATCTATACTGAATATGCTCAGACTTTTTCTTATTTTTCTCTACACAACACAGTAGAGCAACTTACTTTATAGCATTTAATCATATGAGGTGTTATAAACAATCTAAAGATGATGTAAAATGTACAGGTGGGTGTGTATAGATTAAATGAAAATACTATACCATTTAATATATAAGGCTTGAGCATCTTCAGATTTTTATCTGTGGAGGTTCCTGGATCAATCCTCATGGATTCCAAGCAGGGAAGATTGTGTATAACACAGAACAAACTTGGGGAGATGTGGAAGAGGTCTCCCATTCTCATTTAAACTATCCATGACAGACAAATCTGTCTCTTCACAGTGCTGCTGTGCCATGGCTTTGTCACTCCTTTAGCTTCATTCTCAAGCTAGATCTCAGTTTGGGAGAGAAGCGAAGTTATCAAAGCCCCATTCTGTTCTGTTACCAGTCTTGCCCAGGCTGCCTGAGTCAGAAACTCTAGGGGTGGGGCCCTGCGGTCTGGTTTTGAATAATCCCTCCAAGGGATTTGATGCACTATCAAGTAAGTTAGTTGTGGTAGTAGAGAAGTTAAACTGTAAGTTTTTTGGAACATGTTTAATCTACAGTCTGGGGAGACATGCAAGTTATACAGTGAATGCTAACAAGGAGTCAAAGTACACAATTTCATTTTGAGCGATAATTTTTTTGTTAGTCAGATATAGATGTAGTACCTTGTCAATTGGACTATGTGGTATCAGTAATGATTGTAGCTTGCTTCTTTTCTCCAATGTAATATGAAACCGTTTTTGCTATTTTTTTAGTTGAGAAAGTCAGTATGATAAATATGCTACCTGGCTTGTCTATGTTTGTTTCTGACTTTGAAATTTCACTTTATTTATCTTCGCAGTGCTAGGTATGGAACCCAGGGCCTTGCGCCTGCCAGGCAGACATTCTGCTCACTACGCTGTAGCATCTGTCCTGACTGTTCATTTTATCAATGACTTTAAACCCTCTAAGACTTCTTAAAAAAATTTGGAGGTTCACTAGCTCAAACAGTATTGCCAAATTACCCTTCCAGTAATACTAGTTAAGTGGTTTTATGGAGACATTATTCAACGCGTAACCTATAATTATAGCGGTTAGAAGGAATGCCTGAGGGAAGAAAATAATTTATTTTTTGTCACTATTATTAATATTTTGCCTTTCCTTTCATCTGGTATAGGCTGTTTCTTTTATAACACTTAGGAAACGCAGACAAAAATTCCCACCAGAATATCCCTGCCCATTATTATGGTAACTGGTATCTCAATATAGAAATTTATGACATCCTTCCTGTTGTACAGGAAAGGTGTGACTCTCTTCACAAATACAGGCTTCTTTAAATTTATTGTTGCATCAGATGTTGGGATTTGCCCAAATTTAGATGAGGTTTTAAAGGATCTAGTAGATTGTTCAACACGCCTGCAGGCAACTGAGCTACATGGGCCCATGTGTACTCCCTTCCATAAGACACCAGCATGCGGGCTATTTTTGTGACAATGAGTACCCTTCTGAGAGTGCATTTCCTTCTGAGAGTGCATATCCTTCTGAGAGTGCATATCTTGAGAATGCATGCCCTTCTGAGAATGCATACAGAGTATAGCTATATTTTTGCCTTTGTAAGGAAGGTATTTTTCTGGCTTTGATGTATTAATTGTTGTCATCATAGCTCATGTGTTACATGAACACACAGAGGCATACACAGTTTAAAAATAAAGAAAAAGAAAGAAAAGTCTCATTTAGACTAAATTTTTCCACTGGTTTCTTTGGAATAGTGCGTACAGGTGAACTAAACTTCTTTTTTGAAAGGCAAAATAATTTAAATAACTTGTTTAGCTTATTCTCTAGGAGTTGTCTAAACCACTGTTGTCAGAAGTTAACATATATAAGAATCATTCAGGAAAGCTTGTCAGAAAGCTAGTCCTTTGGGAAGTAGGAAGAAAATGTTCAAATGGGAAGGGGAGGGAAGAAGGGAGGCTGGAGGGAGAAGGGAAGGAAGGGAAAAGGGGAGAAAAAGAAAAGAAGGAAAAAAATGGAAACAAAATTTTTGTAAATAAGGAGCAGAAGAAGGGTTGAAGGGACAGGAGGGGAATGTGAAAAAAAGAATGAAGTTATACTACCTACAGGTACAAATTCTGAATGATGTGTGATCATTGTGTACATTAAAAGTACCAATAAAATCAATTAAAAAAAAAAGAAAGCTGATCCTGAATCTCATCCTCCAAGAATCAGATTTCGTTTTTCTGAGATGAAGCTTAGAAATCTGTTTCTGATACAGGTGATCCATCTTTTACTTTTTTGAAAAAACCCTGCTCTATAAGGTGCTTTTAAAGTGGATGTACTGGAGCTTGGCTTCTTACTTTTTCTTTCTTTTTGTTTTGGTTCCAGGGATCAAACTCACGACCTCGCACTTGCCAGGCAGGCACTTATGCCACTGAGCTAAATCCCCAGACCTTGTAGGACATATTTTCATACTATTCAAATTGTTTAGCTCCATTTCCAGGACAATATTAAATCAGTTATCAGAGTTATAAAATGATTTCTAGAGTTGCATTAAAAAACAAAAGTTTCAAGTTCTTATATCCAGGTCAGTGAGCATCATTTTGTAAGAAGCAATTCAAGAACTGGTGAATAAAATCTATCAATTTAGTGTGAAAAATCTAACTCAAATTTTGCTTTTAGGGACTGCAACATGGATTTTTTGACTTTGAGACATTTGATGTGGATGAATATGAACATTATGAGGTTGGTACATTTAATATTTTTGGCAAATATAATTTCATGTTAATAAGAAATTTGGTTTTCATCTAATATTTTGGAATTACAAATTGAGTGGTTGATAAAGTTACTTGTGAATTTTTTAAAATTGTCATTTTTATCCTTTTAACTTTATTACTATGTTTGAACTAAGAGTCATCAAAATTTTAATTTGTGAAAATGTCATGTCTGTACTCTATCTACTCACTTAACCGAAGCTGATTGACACTCTGCACCTTTAGTGTAGAAATAAAATAATTTCAAAGTATAGTTTTGTAGTGAAATTGTGAGTCGCTTTTATTTTTTATTTTAAATTAAAAAATTGTTTATTTAAAACAAAATAACTGGGTGTGGTGGTGCATGCCTGTAATCCTAGCACTCGAGAGGCTGAGGCAGGAGGATACTGTGAGTTTGAGGCTGGACTGGATTACATAGGGAGTTCAAGGACAGGCTGAGCTACATAGAGAGACCTTATCTCCAAAACAAAACAAAACAAAACACCCTCAAAATAGATTTGTGCCTTATAATGCTTTTTACCCTATACCTTGTATTTTGTTGTTTCAAATTTTTTGGTTGTTTGAGACAGGATCTCACTTCATTGTTAAAGCTGCCCTTGAACTCACTGGTCAGGCTGACCTCAAACTTGTGGTAATGAGTTCTTGCCTCTGCTTCCAGAGTACTGGGATTACAAGTATGGGCCACCACACCCGGCTTACATTTTGTTTTGAAATATGATTGAATGCACTTAGTTCTAAGAGTTGACTGAGCTTTTCTCACGGAATTATCGGGAGCTTTTGGAACACCGCCTCCCCTGGCCAGTGATGTGGCAGGTAGACAGCGACTGTCCAGGTTGTATAAGGCTGTGAGGAGACACTGATGATTTTCTGAGTAGACTACGGGAGAATTCTAAAAGTGGTAAACTTTTTCTGAAGGAAAAGGAAGCCTGTGAAGTGTGAAGAGCCTCAGCATCTTCCAAACTTGAGCTCATTTGTTGGGATTTTCCAGGGGAGCAATCAAATTTATCCCTATTCTTGGTAAAGCCAGAACTGCCCTTACAGTTTTGGATTTAGTCCAAGAACTGTCTGGACTAGAATTCGAATACCCAGTTAACGTGTTAAATTTAACCCATCTGAAAAGGAGCCGATCGTCTTTCACTCCAGCGTGGTCGCCTGCTTTGCTCACCTGTGCCAGTCGTGTCCCCATCCTACTGTTCACCTCGGCTCATGCCTAGAATGTCTCCTTGTTTGTTTCAAGCGTCCCTCATCTAGAGTGTTTGAAGTCCAGTTGCTGGTGCTACAGGATGTATTTTATCTCCTTCTTTGTCCCTGGCTCAGGTCTCACATCTCCTGCAGACTATTATAATCACTTGCTGTCGGCCTGAGGCCGCCATTCTCCTCCCAGGCTGGTTCTACACCCCTGACTGAGAGATCTTAACAGAGTTCTCTTCTTGCTTTTAGCCCCATCATGGCCTTTGCTCGCACTGCCCTGCTGAAATGAGGATACACCCCTCTGTCCTAGCCTTCTCAGCTGTGTTCTCCAGCTGCATCTCCTGTTTCTTTGCATATGCACTCAGTGTTCTAGCTTCTCCAAGCTGCTTATTTACCTTTCTTAAATGTCTCTGTGTCTTGGCTGAGCTTGCGTTCACCCCGTGTTGCTTCGCTCTTACCTCTCTCCTGCTTTAGTCCCTGTGTGCTCAGATCCCACACAAACTAGACCTCACCTCAGTGATGTTCCACCCCCTCTATTGCATGGTTTTAGTTTGCACTTCCCATTTTTCTTACTTCCTGTTGCTCTTTGCATGTGAGCTTTAGTTTCCTCATTAGACTACAAATTCCCCATGGCTGGAAAAGTGGAAAAATATATACTGTGTTCCTAGACAGAACATCTTAATATCATAAAACTGATTCTTCTTCCAAAATTAGTAGGCTTAATGAGATTTATTAAAAATTCCCAGAGTATTTTTTTTAAACTATGAAAGCATTTTTGCAAAAGAATTCTTTCTCTTTAAAACAGCAACAAAATAGGAGATAAAGCCAGATGCGCGTACAAAGGAAAAGATTAGCTAGGTTACCTGTAGGGCATATACATTTGCATGATGGGGTGTTATGTAGTTATTTTATTTTGTTTTTAAATTTTTAAAAATTTGTATGAGTGCATGTTTGCAGTACATAATGATTACATTCATCATGGGAAGTTGTTACAGGTAAATAGCATCTAAATTCTGTAGTCATTTTGTTTTATTTTAATTATTTTATTGTTTGTTGGTATTGGGGATCTAACTCATGACCTCACGCTTGCCAAATGGGCTGTACTACTGAGCTATACCCCTAGCCCATCTGTAGTCATTTTAAAAACTGAATTGAGGTACAGTACTTGTCATGGGATGATTTATGTAATATGTTATTGAAAAGAAAAGATATATGAAAATGCTTATAAAACTCTTTTAAAAAAAACACCCCAAATAGTACTAAGACACTCTCATCCTTAACATTGTGTGTACCTAACTGTATCGTGTGAGTAGAGGTGATTTACTTCGAGGCTAACGAAGCTTAAGTTGTGAGACCTCTCACTTGGATGGGTACCTTTTAAGAAGACTGAAATAGCACTTGTAGCAGAGTCTGCCTTCAGTTAATTTTTGTTTTCCGTTCTCTCTTTTTAGTAATCATCCTTATCAAACAAGACTACCAATCACTAATGGTGTTACTGTTAAGCAATCAGTATTTATCAGAGTGGCACTTAAAGTTATAGCTTTAGCTTTGTTTTAGTTGTCCCTTAGGGACTTTCCACTGTTTACCAGAAGACTTACTGTCCCTGTGTTGGCCTCCATAGATGAACTCACAGAAAAACTCATCTTCCACCGTAGCATCCATGTATGCTAGCATTGTTCCACAAGGTGCCCTGTACTGCAGAAGTTACCATATTTGACTTGCCACAAGCCTCCATTTCCCTCTTTCTTAAATGAGCTCTCTACACAGGGTTTCCCATTGATCCACTATAGGCTGAATGTGAACTGTTTCACTTCTGAAACACCTTATTATTCAGCACCTTATTATTATCGGTTATCATTATTGCTCTCGTAATAGCTTAATTTCCTCTCATCTTAGGAAAGAGTGTTGCAGTTGGAGAATGCGATTTGACATTGTCTGCACCTCGTCACAGTGCAGCTTGTCTGGGAGCTGCCAGTGGGACAGCACTGGACCTTCTGGATGGCAAGAGTGGGTCTTGGGCCTTCTATGTCAAGTCTGCGTTATTATCAGAGTGTTATGTTTCAAAAACAAGTCTGATTTTATCATCCCCCTGTTTTCAGTGTGCCTCAGCCTCCACACTGACTAAAAGTAGAGAGGAAACACGAGCTTCTTTCCATGGCAGAAAAATGGGGTGCTCCGTCCTCTCCACTCTTGTCCTTTCCACTCCCTCCTTACACCCACACTTGTGCCGCTGCCCAGGCAGCTGCTGAACTTCTTGCTTTTGTGGCCGTGGACGAGCTCTTGCTTCCTCCTCCTGCCTGGGAGTGCTTCCTGCCACCCCTGTGTTTCTTCCTCTGACTGTGCGGGCATTTGCAGTCTCACAGAAGCTCAGCTCAGGCAGCACTGTGTGGTGCTCCGTTTACACATCTGTGTCTTGTGGGCCCTGTGGGTACTTGTGGGCAGGAACCAAGTCCTACTTACCTTTGTATGAGTGAGTAAGCTTGTAGCACAGTACGCTTATGGTGGACAGTCTAAATGTTTCTGGAATGAAAGAACTTATGAATAAACGACTGGATGAATACTAAAAACAGGAATGTAGCACGTTTTAAGGTTTTCTCTTATGTGATCTAATTTTAGTAGAAAGTGACTTAGGCTTTTAGTTAAGAATCCATTCTAATTTTGCAGTAATGCCCTTGGGAACAAAGGTTTTTTTTTTTTTTTTTTTTTAACAGTAGACAGCTTCCTGAAATGATGTGTCTTTCTTTCATCATCAGTCAGTATATGCTGGGAGACTAAATTTTTTAAAACATCAGTTATATACACCGCAGACTGCAACACATCTAAGACAAGGTCTGCGTGTCACATCAAGTGAGTTTACTGCTGGCCAGAGGACTGTCTCCATTTGATGCCCCCCACTGCATAAGTAAACTGTCAGGCCATCTAGGTGGTGGACGCCTGGTTTTCCCCTGTTGCTTATCCATGAGAAGCAGTAAAGTTGGTTGGTTTCTCATCTCAGTGAATCCCTTCAGATCACTGTTGATAAACATCTAAAATACAGTGTTTCTAGGCTTTATTTGGGGTTACAATTTGTATAACAAACTAGAATTTTAGCTCTGGCCTGCTTATCTGCCTTCACTTGTTGATGAGTTGTGACCTGGAAAAATGGGAGCTTCTGACACCATAATTATGAATTCCTGCCACAGGACTGAGGTCAAGCAAGCCTCAGGATGTGGGTGTGTGGACATGTCCTTCCCATCTGCAGCAGTTAGACATGCGTGCTTCCCACAGTGGTTTGACTATTAGAGGAACGTTTGCAAGCATTCCACCTGGAGCCATTGATTGCATCACTCAGAGGCCACAAATATAAGGAACCAAGTCCTATCCTGGCCCACTGCAGCTGCTAAAGTCAAGGGACCCAGGGTTTCCACACCTGCTAATAAATTGTACCCCATTGCTAGTTAAAGACCATGTTGGTTAAGTCTGTAAAGTGTTTTGAGGCCTACCATGTTGTAAATAATTTCTCATGTTTTCTTCTTCTCTCTTTAATTACTGTTTGGTCGTTGACCTTTTTTTTTTTAATCTGCAAACTTCTTGAGCAAGTAGTGTCTACTCTGTAACTAATTATGGCCTGACCTCTACCTTCACTCTACTGAAACTATTTATGCCCACACAGGAGTTAGCAGAGACAAATGGCCATGCTTGGTCTTCTTATTGTTTTACTATGAGGCCACTCTGGATTCTGAAAACTCACTTGTCTTCCCTCTCTTGTAAGATGCTGTCTCTTTCTTTTCTCTCTCTCTCTCATCTCTGGCCATCTTCCTCAATTGGCCTTACAATTTTTTTTCTTTTCCTTTGCCATCCTGACACTGTGTTGTTGAGTAGAGCCTCATGATTGCCCATCAGACATATAGTACTCTCATGCTTTCCACGAGTGAGTGCGAGCTTTGAGAACACCATGCATGCCGCTCCAGATCTTCGTGTCGTAATCACTGGGATGGCATCAGTAGTATTTTGCTCCCCACCATTGTGTCAGAAATGTTTGCTGGCCTGGATTTTGGAGCAGTCCCTGCCATCCCTCCTTGGCCCCTGGCAGCTGTCTCTCTCTCTTCCTCCCCAGGTGTTGCTAGCAGACGTGAAGCCATCATCCACATCCGGACCTGCCTCCTTCCTGCCCTACACTGCCCCCCTCAAAAGCAGAGCTAAATTAATAATCTAGAGCTTGATTATCATTGAAAGCCAAAGGGCATGGAAAATTAATTTAAACTGAACAATCCAAATGTTTACTTTGCTTTAAGCTCATAAAGTGCCCATGTTTATAGCATACTTGCATTTATGCCATACAACTATACTGTCAACACTAGTTAATCATTTCAGAAGTTAGGGAAATACAAAGACCATACTTTTTAAATGAAGTTTTAAAAAGAGGGTGTAGTTATATGATATTTAATTTTTTTAATAATTTTATTTAAAGAGAAAAAAACAAAACAAAATAAAACAGAATAAAGGGTAGTGACAATACAGTATTCCAAGGAAAAAAGGAAAAGTACAACAACAATAAAACCTGAGAAATTATTACTTGACTAATTACCTACTGACTTCTTGGAAATAGTTGTTCAAATTACAAAGTTAAAACATGTAAAGTGGACATTCAAACAGTGAGACTGTTAACAGTTCTGCTCCACGATCTGACAAAAAAACAGCAATATGGTCATCCATCTTACAAACTCAAATATACATGCAATTATATCAAAAGGGTAAAATTAAACACAAGAAAACAGAGCATAGCAGATCACAAGAAAGCAATGTAAGACATAAATTTCAAAGCTAGACAATTGGAGATATTCAAGCTCTATCATATTGACTCTTGTTTTCTTCCAAACAGTTGTCCATATTGTCACATATAGGGAACTCACATGAAACAACCTAGTATGGAATCGATCTGAGCAGGACGAGGAGGGCATTACAGGTCTTCAAGACCAGACATTAGGGAAGCCATGAATGGCTGTCATAGTGTCTCTCATTCTTCTCAAAACAGCTGTCCATACCTTAATGTGTGTTGAACTTAAACAAGGCAAAGCAAGCTAAGATCACTTTGAACAAAAAGTGATAGTTTTGCTGGACTTCACATCATGACATTATGGAATCAGTGCTGGGTATTGTAGTGTCTCTTTTTCTTCAAAGTAGTTGTTTATTTCAACATGTGTTATATAGTTGGTTCTCATAAACTCTTTATAAGCTCTACACATGCGTGAGTCTCTACATGTATATCTATCATTTCTGTATTAGCAGGAAAAACAAAACAAAGCAAGATAAAACAATTCCTAGAAAAGCATGAGGCAGAAAAGTCACATAAAACCGTAATACAAGGTGATCTACAATGGTTACCGTGGTGTCTCAGCAGTATATAACAACATTAATAAAAACAAAGCACTAGAGACATTATAAGACTTCAAAAGCAAGTAGTAATCAAACCAGAGTGGGTATCTTAGTGAGTCTTGTCATCTTCAGTGTAGTTGCCTATACTCTTAGACTTGATGCTATCCATCACAACAGATTTAAATAAAATCAGTCAATACAAAGTAGCAATCTAACAAACCAGATTCCAATAAGATCAGTCATAATAAGACAGTATAAGTTATAAAGGGCTTCAGATTAAGTTGATAGGAAAATTAGGGGTGATTACCATCATATGTCCTCTTATTTTTGGGATAGCTGACCATGTCCTCAAGTCTAGTGTAAGTAGACAAACTGGAACAGCACGTAATCCATCCAAGCAGAGTGGTGAGAATAATGTAAATTTTAAATCTTGTTACCCAATTAACAATATCCTCTGCCTTCCTTTTTTAGACAATTCCTCCCCTTTCACTCCCATGGGGTGCACTGCTTGTTTTGGGTCCCACTGCCTCCC